>CAUYRT010078738.1:0-18619 GCA_963574885.1 Lepilemur ruficaudatus
TGCACCGTCCCTGTTGTGGCCACTGGATCAGAGCAGGAGGTGAGGAAGGACCGTGTGTCCACGAGGGACAGTCAGAAAAATCACACGTTCACTGTGACCATGGAGGAGCTCAGGAGAGACGATGCTGACACATTGGTGTGGCATTGAGTGAACTGGAACTGACTTGGGGTCCAAGGGAAGGGACCATCGACCCAGGGGAGAACTCTTCCGCCACGGGTCATGTGACCACTGTGCTGAGCATGGAGGTTTCACAGTCCCCTCCTCCCTTCCCAGGCAATGAAGATGCGCCTCCCACCCCTGCCTGAGATCGTGTGTATGTGTGTTAGTGTGTGTGTGTGTGAGTGTGTGCGCGCAATTTAGAGCTTTTACATCTGCATTAGAGGTTAGTGAATGTGGCCTCCTGCCATTCCAGGCTGGTTGCAGAGGGTGAAGGAACATTGTCTTAACATATAAGATCTTCCTGTTTTTCCTTTCCTCACCTTGAAAGATTCAGGGTACAGGGAAATCTTTCCTTACTGAAACAAAAATAACACTTGAAGCATGACAAATGGAACCAACACGAGGCCTCGGTGTCGGGGAGACCCTGGGCAGTAGCGAGGACCTCGGCCATCGGGAGCAAGAGATGCGGGGGAGGCCCAGCCCGCCCCACTGCAGCCCATGGTCCTCGTGCAAGAAGTGGCTCTGTCATTTCAGCTCTCTCAGTTTTTCCACAGCAGCCAGAAGTCTGCATTTGAGTGGAGACTCTCAAAGTTAAGACACGGGCTTAGTTAGGAACAAAAACAGCAGCAGCGACAGCCGTAGGCGTGGGGCCAACAGACCTGACTCGGCTGAACCCGCTGTCAGGACTCAAGTCCACATCTGTGTTCCTAAGTGCGGCTCTTCCCTGTCATTGTCCCTGTGCTGTCTGTGTCAAGATTTGTTATCGGGTTTATGTTAGTTCCACAAAAGGAATTTGACGGATTTCCATCTTTTATGCTCTGAAATCAGAATACACATATAGCAAAGGAATTTTTGTTTCTTTCAAATTTAAAACAACTACCTATAATGCTAGCTGCTAGCAGAGCCTTTACTGGAAGAAATTCTTTGATAAGTTAGATTATTTTCCCAAAAGATTATTGGTCCTTTTGAGTTTTTTGGTAGTTTTCAGTCTATTTATCATCTCCCCGCCCCCAGAAATTAACTATTTTATTGAGTACATATTAGCATATAGTTCTGGAGTTACAAGGCATCCTTTTATAATTACCAATTTTTATATCTATTGTGATATACAGTTTGTCCTTCCTATCTGTGGATTCCACATCGCCAAACACATCCAAGAAATCATTGTCATTAGTTTAGTAATAATCTTATAAGACACAAAGGGCATAGAATGGGTGACACCCTGTTTATACACAAACTTTACTTGCTTTAGGTTAAAGGGTATAGTGAAACTGGAATTTACAACAATTGATGGGGAAACTGAGATCCCATTGCACATGGAGACCAGTGGGCATCACTGTTTCTGTGGACTTCAAAGGCTTCCCCCTGGTGGTTCCCCACAGCAGAGCCACTGGAGAGTACTAGAACCTCCAGGAACAGTGGAGAGTCAAGGCAGCCAGGATTCTCCTGTAGAAATGGCTCTTTTGGTATTTTTCCCATCAGATGAGTATAATACAAAGACAGTCAAAGGACATTCCTTGGAATAGTATATAAATATCTGTGGCCGAAGGGAGGTAGAGAAGGATGAATTACGAGAAGCTATTATTGCCCAGTGTCAACATTGTTGTTTCTTTTGGGGTCTGTGCTGTGAAGTGACTTTCCTGGTGGCTTTGACCCAGTGGAACACTGAAGGGCAAAAGCTTTGTCATGTGGAAGGTGTATTTCTTCCTTGACTGCTATTGAACTCATGCGACACTGCGATTTGGGACTATTCCCAATGCAGGAGGCTGTGGCCCTGTCCTTGTGGGGGGAGGTGACAGGGACATGGATTTGTGTTTTCCAGGCTACTCCACTGCCAGGAAGCCAATCACTGGTCCAACAGAAGCAAGAGGCCCAGAGCGGGGCTCACTGACTGTGCACTGTCGTTATGACCCAGAGTGGGAAACCCACAAGAAGTGGTGGTGTCGAGGTGCTGATTGGGGCCCCTGTAAGATTCTTGTTGAGACCACTGGATCAGAGCGG
The DNA here is from genome assembly GCA_963574885.1 of Lepilemur ruficaudatus. Taxonomy (NCBI): domain Eukaryota; kingdom Metazoa; phylum Chordata; class Mammalia; order Primates; family Lepilemuridae; genus Lepilemur; species Lepilemur ruficaudatus. The sequence goes on from CAUYRT010078738.1 coordinate 2,161, forward strand.
GAGGTGAGGAAGGACCGTGTGTCCATCAGGGACAGTCAGAAAAACCACATGTTCACCGTGACCATGGAGGAGCTAAGGAGAGACGATGCTGACACTTACTGGTGTGGGATCGAGAGAGTTGGACGTGACCATGGGGTCCCAGTTGAAGTGACCATTGACTCAGGTAAGAGGGTGCGGAATCTCTCAGGGACTGCTCTGCCCTGGTCCTTGAATTCACATTCAAATGAGGTAACTGTCACTGAGTGTCACCTGTCCCAGACAATGGTTGAGTCCTGAGGTCTCCTAGAGCCTGACTGACGCCTTGGCACTGGGAGGGCAGGGCTTCTCTATGTGCCCCGTGGGTCCCAGGGCATCCTCCAGGATGGATCAAGGCCTTCCATGCACATTTATTTTTTTCTCTGCACAGCTCATTGTCTATGTCTATTGCTTACCAGGGACAATGTGACAGTCCCGTTTCACCCATGGGCCAAAGACACCCCCTTCCATGGTACCCAGAGACCCCAACCTGCCAATGCCTTCTGGGCTGGGACTTCACAGCTGTTATTGCCACCCCATCCCACAACGACCTTCAGCGAAGAGAGGCCCAGTGTCGTTGGGGTGCTGGGGTGTAATTCCTGAGGTCCAGAAAGGCCTTCACAGTCAAACAGCTGTATTCCTGGGGCTGAGTCCCACCAAGCTCCAGTTAAGCATTTGAGCTTAAGGAGGTTGTCTTCCTAAGTCCTTCTAGAATGCAGACACTCCTGGGAGGCTCAGCTCTGAGGCCCCAGTGGCCTGGTTTGCATGAATTTATGTGTTGGGCTGGGCTTCTGCTCCCCTCAGGCGGCTGGCACCAGCTTGAGGGCCCTTGTGGCACGGGGGCAGCACCGTGGCCCTCAGGGCCCCACGTAGCACCCGGGACCCCTGGGGAATGTTCTCCTTTGGGCTTGGGTAGCAGGGCTTGAAAGGAGACAGTGTCCCTATCCTGGTCATCAGAGCACTAGCTCTGCCCTCCTTGGAACCATCCAGGCCTGGTGGTCACACTCCAGTGGAGCCTGCGGTTGAGTCTCTGGGGCCTCTAGGAGCCACTTTGACCCCTCAAGGGAGGAAGACTCTTATCCCCTCACTCAACAGATCCCGACGAGGCATGGAAAACAGAGACACAGGCCCAGACTGTTAAGCTTCCTGACTACCATGGGGTGGCTAAGAATTGCCAGGGGCTCCTCCTCCCTGGGCTGTGTGTCTGTCCATACTCATGTCTGGCAGGGGTCAGGAGTTGGGGAGCCCAGCCCATTACTGTGCAAGTTTTTCTAGAGCAGGGGGGAAAGCTGCTCCACTGCCCCAGGTGCTTCCCGCTCTCCTCTGACTGCCTCTGAGACTCCCGGGGACTCCAGACTCAGCCCATCGGCTTGAGGAGCCGCAGCTGAGCCAGGAAGGAGCGATGGCTGCGGAGAGCAGGCGGCGCACGGCCCCTGCCGGTCTGTCCTTCCAGAGCCCCTTCGCCCTGCTGGCTCCACTGAGGAGGGGAGGAATTTCCCCTCCCTGCACACGCTCAGTTACGTGTCTGCCCTGCACGTGCTGCTTTGTGTGGGGATGAAAGAGCTTTCCCGCACATGGAGGGAAACCATAGCACTTCTGCTACTGGGCAAGGCGGAGTAATAGGGACTAGATTCACCTCCTGCCTCAAAGCACAGCCAGAAATGAAACAGGCGAACTATGTGAAACTAAGGATTTCAAGGCATTGGCCTCAGGCAACCAATCAGAGGGATGTATGAGAAAAAGCAAATGAAAGGGGGGCCCTGTGCCTGCCCGGCTCACTGCCTTGAGCGAGCTTCCAGGTGGAGACTCAGAGAGGGAAGCCAGGTGGAGCCTGGCCGACTGTTTTGAGGGCTCCAGCTCACGAGCGGTCCAGTCCTAGAGCAGGTGGCAACCGCCCTATCTGGAAATGAAGGGGACTTGGCAGACGTGTGTACACTGGGCCTCTCACGGGAAATGTTTTTAGCTGGCGGACAGCCTCATGCACAGTTGTCTGAGCAGAGAGGAGAGAGTTGAAAGAAGTGAAAATGCTATAGTTTGGCAGAGGAATCCACAGATACATTCAAACAAGTACTGATCAGTGCACGTGTGTGTGAGAACTCCCTGACGTTGGGCAAAGCAGCGCCCAGAAAGATGAGAGGAAGCTGTTCTCCCACAGGCCAGTGATCACACCTTTTCTGATATACCAGACTGGCAAAACTCATAATTTATGTTGCATTGAGACGAGTGTTCATTAAGTGTCTTGTCTTGGTAGTGGAGAATAATTACTCCTAGGCTAATGCTGTTTTGATATGGCTTTATACCTCTTAAATGCAAGTCTTGAAAGATTTCAACCCTTTCTATGTAATTTACGTGCACCCCAGCACAAAGCTCAAGAAGGTTTGTAAGAACACAGAGTGCCAACGCTAACAAGGTAAAACAGTGTCTGGCATATAGTCAAAGATCAGGAGATTTGATAATGGTTATGCAAAGAAGCAGGGAAGCACCACCCATGACCAGGCGAACGATCAATCAATCAACCGATGGGAACCAAGGCAGAACTGACATAGATATTAGAATCAGTAGAGGAGGAAATTAAAACAGTTGGGATAACTGTTTTGCACATGTTCAATGAATTAAATGGTGACATGGAAAATATATGAAAGACCTATTCAAACATTTCAAGCTCCAGACTACAATGTCTGAGATAAAAAACTCAGTGGATGAGATAAATGACATATCAAGTGTTCCAGAATGAAAGATTTGTGCTTGAAGAGACAGCAATGGAAACTGTCCAAAATGAAAAACAGAGAGAAAAAGAACCTTAAAAAGGAACAGAACATCAGTGAGCCATGGTACAACGTAAGTCAACCTAGTATTTGTGACATTGGAGTCGCTGAAAAGGCAGGGGGTAAAGCAATAAGAAATAATGGCTAATGTCAAGAAACTGATGTCTCTGTCCAAGAGCCAGAGAAAACCTGAGACCTGCCAAAACCACGTGAGTGAGCTTAGGGTTAGGGTTAACCTTAATCCACCCCCCTGAGATAGCTGAAGCCCCAGCTGCCCGACATTGTGGCTGCAGCTCGTGAGACACCCTGAGGCACAGGACCCGGCTAAGGCACATCCAGATCCTGACCCAAAGAAGCAGCGAGATGTGAATGTTTGCTGTTTTAGGCCACTAAGTTTCTTGGTAACTTATTAGCCAGCAGTGGACAGCTAATACAATCCAATAAAGAATTTGTATCCAGAATTTATAAAGTCCTCACAAAATTCAATAATAAGGAAACAAACAATCCAATAAAAATGGGCAAAACATTTGAACAGATACTTCATCAAAGAATACATACGGATGGCACATAAGCACATTCAAAGATGCTCAACGTCATTAGTCATTATGGAAATGCAAATAAAACATCAAAATGAGATTGCACTATATACCTTTTCAAAGGTCAAACTTAAATTCCTGACCCTGACACCAAGTCTTGGAGAGGACCCGGAGCAAGTGGAACCCTCATGCACTGCTGGTGGGAATGGAAATGGTACAGTCATTTTGGAAAGGAGTTGGCAGTTTCTTCAAAGGATAAACATATGCCTACCATATGGTCCAGCCGTTCAACTCCTATGTTTTTACTCAAAATAACAAAAAAGATTACGTCCACACACAGACTTGTAAAGAAAAGTTCATAGTAGCTTTATCTGTAATAGCCCCAAATGGGAAACAATTCAAATGCCCACCAATAGGTGAATGGATTTAAAAAATTCAAAACATCTGTACAATGGAATATACTTGCAATTTGAAAGAATGTTCTCCTGGTACACAAACAATAAAGTAGTTACGCTGAGTGAAAGAGGCCAGTCCACAAAAGAGCTTACACTGTAATTGATATTCCCAGAAAACATATCAGTGCCTGTTATATTACTTTGCTAGAACTGTCAAAATAAAATGCTGGGTAGCGTAAACAACAGAAGTTTATTGCTCACAGGTCTGGAGGCTGCAAGTCCAAGACCATATGTCAGCAGGTTGGGTTTTGCCTGAGACCTCCCTCCCTGGCTTGCAGACGACCGTATTCCTGCTGCCCCTTCATGTGCTCACCCCTCTGTGCCTGGGCACACCTGGGGTCTCTCCATGTGTCCTAATCTCTTCATACACAGGCACAAGTCAGACTGGAATAGGGACCATCCTAACAGATTCATTTTAACTTAATTGCCTGTTTAAAGGTCCTGTGTCCAAATATAGTCACCTTCTCAGGTACTGGGGTTAGGGCTTCAACATACGAATCTTGGGGTCACAACTCAGTGCTTGACACCTGCAGACAGGGTGGGGAGGAGGGTGGATATGAGAAAATTTGGGGGGATTACCAATACCTTCACTACTGTGAATGTGGTGGTAGTGTTACCAGGTATATACATATTTTGGAGATTTTTAAATTGTTCACTTTAAGTGTTTACAGTTTATCACGTATCAATTACACCTTGATTTAAGAATGGAAAAATAGTATCACCCCAAAAAAGACAGATATAATATTGTGATCTGTTATGTTTAAGTTGTTCCAGAAGCTAACTGAATATCAAAACTCAGGCGGGGTGAGTAGAGTGCAGTGCAGCAGGAGGGGCAGCACAGGGGAGGCTGGGACCCATTCACCACAGCAAGACTTCCCTGGGGTCGGCGCGTTCAAACCATGGAGCCGATGGAGGACAGGAAAGGGCCAGCAAGGGAGGAGGAGAGGCACAGGGTGCTCAGCCACTACACAGAGTCAGGAATCCTGGGATTCCCAGAACAAGCGTAGGGTGGGGCAGCCAGCTCCGAGGGTCCTATCATCAGAACAGGTGTCAAGGAGCCAGGCTGGCCCAGAGAGAGTGACATGCCATTGAACGTGCTAAGCTTTGCCACTTGGACTAAACTGATGAGTGTATTCTGCCTCCTTAGTTTGCTCCTCAGAGCATGGTAATTACTTTGTCTTTAGGAAAGAATTCACGTCATGTTAGGGATGCTCACCAGAGAGTCGTGGAGGCCAGAGGAGAAGCCCTCAATTCCTAGGTGGAGAAGCCTCTGCGCCGCACCTGGAGCTGGCCTGTCCATGGAAGGGGTGAACTGTGTTCTGCTTTGTATGTTTAGACACACAAAATTCAGCCCCAGAAAGGACAACCATGACGGCAAGTGTGGCTTTCACATCTTCAACCAGTATGAAGACCACCAGCCCCCTCACCAGGTAAGCAGTGCTGGGTCCTGCTGGCTTTCCCACTGGCTTGGCCCCATAGCTGCTCCTCTAAGAGGGTTGCCAGATATAGCACAAGATGCCTAGTTCAGTTGGAATTTCAGACAAACAACAACAAAACCATCACTTTTTAGCATAAGTATATCCCTAATTTTTCATGGGATATACTTATGCTTTAAAGTACATGTTTATTTGAAGTGCAAATATAATGGAAGCATCTGTATTTTTATTGGCTGTAATCTGATAACCCTACGTTCTGGGGGTTCTCGGGCTGGGACCCCCATATGGCTCCTCTGGTATATCCTTCTATCAGTAAAGTCACTGCAAAGTCTGAGGTAGGCTTCCTCAACCTCAGTTTACCTTCGAGTAAAGTTAAGATTTCCCATGTGAGCTTTGGCTGCATGAAAGCACAATGTTCATCTGGGTGGCAGGGTGTGGAGACTGGACACAGAACTTCGGCCTCCCTCCTCCGTGGCCTCCTAGCTCCCGGGGCCTCCAGTGGGTGGGGGAGACCCTCTCTCATCTGCTGCTGCTTCCTGACCAAGAACAAATATTGTTCCAGCCGCCTCTGTGCAGAAACCAGAGTGTAGGGGTGGAAAGTGCTGAGAGAGAGAGTGGGAAGCTGGAAGTCCAGCTTTCTCACCTCCCCACTTGGCGGAGGGGTGTGAAGCACCACTGTGACACTCCCCACCTTGAGGTGTCCAGAGGAATCCCCAGAGGCTGGCCCCTGCTGGGCAGCCTGGCTTCATTCCACATGGCCTGCCGTGGTCAAGGCCCCAGGGCAAGGCCAGAGCCCAGCCACGCGCTGCCCTGCTCCTGCTTGGGCATGGTGCAGAGCTCCCTCCCAGCTCCTCCCACCATTACTCTCAGGCTGCTCCAGTTCCCTCTCTGGTCTGACTCTATTCCTGCCACGCACTCAGTCTGCAGCCATACAAGTGTGTCTGAGGCGCTGCTCCCCAGGACCGGCTTTAGGACTCCTGACTTTGATTGTTTCTCAGAGCTTTTGTGTGAACGGATGGGATTTGAGCTTGGGGTCAGGGGGCAGGAGACTCCAGAGATGTAGTGGCAGAGCCCCAGAGTGTGTGCAGCTTGGGAAAGGACTTTGAGGGCTTTTTGACCCGTGGCCTGCCGTGTAGCCTCATGTCCAGCTCCCAGAACACTGTCAGCCTAATGGTAGGACACAGCCAGTGCCCTGCAGGTGGATACGCTCAGATTTTGCAAATTTTTTCATGAGCTGAGAGTGGCTGCAAGATGGGCTGAACGAAACAAAGATGGCCCAAGTTGGGAGGTCGTGACCCTGAGAAGGGGGTGGGAAGTCACAAATCATAGGTTTGGGGCCTTACAGATCCATGGGGAGTCGCAAGAGAACATTAGGGACTGGGGGGCAGGTGTTGATCCATCCAGAGGGTCAGAGCAGAGGGAAACCACCCGGTGTGGTTTCTGGAAGCCTTCAGAGATCAGACTGCTGAAAGACGGGTAGGGCTTACACAGGCAGCCATGCGAGTAGGCAGGGCCTTCTGGGTGAAGGACACAGCAGAAGCCAAGGCAAAGAGACAAGGAATGGTAAGACCTTGGCCTGGCTGCAACACAGACTAGGTGACTGGCAGTCATGGGAGACCAGCCAACAAGGCAGGATGCTCGTGGACAGAATGGCCTTGAATGTCAGGCCAAGCTTCCTGGGCCCGGGGGCACATGAGGCCTCACCCATGAGCAGCAAGACTGTGCCCCTCCAAGGAGCTGTCCAGGCTGGGGTCAGGCTCACCGTCACATAGTCATCATCAGAAGCCAGGATCCGGGCTCACGGAGAGCTGGGAAGACCTGACACTCCTCCCCAGGAGGCAGCTCATTTTCTGTCCCTGTGTCCCCACAGGTCCCTGCTCGGCAGCACCTACTTCCTGCTGCTGGTGCTTGTGGAGCTGCCCCTGACCCTGAGCATGCTGGGAGCCGTCCTCTGGGTGAACAGGCCCTGGAGATGCTGTGCGGGGAGGCCGGGTTGGCGCCATGATGAGAACCAGTAGCCCGATGCCCACGGATGCCCTGTGCAGAGAGACCCTCCGACAGAAGAAGAGCATTTCTAGCAGGAAGTGACTGTGGTTCTAGAGGCAGTGCCAGCCTAGCTTTAGGGAACAGCCCCCACGTCCCCTGGCCTGTGGCTGTGCCTGTTGGGGCTCTGGGACTCGCCCTGGCCCCTGCTTGTCTGCGTAGCCCCTGGGGCCCGACAGAGCCTTCCTTTCTCCGGAGGCCTCCAGCGCAGTAGAAAATGCATTTCCTCCCGGGCGCCCGTCCATGGCAGACACATGTAATCTCGAGTCTGAGGCACCTTCAATATTAGCAGACTTTCTTTTGCCTTCCATGGGATTCAGAGCTCCGGGCAATAATGAGTTTCAGAATTGTAAACCCCATGAAAGTAGAGAAACTGAACCAAACTCTGGACCAGCTGTGCGTGAGGACTTGAATGCACAGCGAGCAGAGGCTCTCGCTGCCCGGCTGGCTGCGCTTTTGCCCCTTGTCGGGGAGTGAGGTCTGGAGCCAGCCTCATCCCTCCCCTCTTGGACATGCACAAATGGACATGAGATTTGGACGTCACACTCTCTCTATTGTCACCATAACCCTCCGGTTAATATGGCAAAGTCGTCTTACCTCTTTTGGGAGCATTGCAGTCGGGCTGCTCCTCTCACTTTGGGGTACATGGGAGAGAACCATGCATTTTGGGGACTGTGGAGTAATCCACTGATGAGACACTGGAGCAGGAACAGAGCTGGCCACTGTGAGCGGGGGGGGCTGGAGGGAGGGGTGAGGCTCAGAGACGTGTCCCGGTCCTCGTAAGGACCTTAGACCGAGAGTCATCCAGGATGGATGGAAGCTTTTTCCCAGTGCATAATTCTATAAGGACACTGGTGAGTCACTTTATAAAGAGAAAAAGACAACTGTTTTCTTCCTTTCAAGCTCCTCCCCCTGGACTTTTTCTTTCAGGCAGCTCCAGGGCCAAAAAGGAGGCCACTAGCGAGCAGGTGGAATAGGGAACCAGCAGGCCCTACCCGAGAAGGAGTCATAGACTGAACCAGGGTCTCTGATCAAATAGGAGGCGGTGGAGAAACCGGCCAAAACCAGTTACAGCCAAGATGGCCACGAAAACCGGCCTCAGGTTACCCTCACTGCTCACTATACCCTGCTCTTACTGCATTTGTGTACTGACAGAAACCCCCGCCAGCACTGTGACAGTTTACAAATGCCATTGCATGTCCTGGAAGTTACCCTATATGGTTTAAAAGAGGAGGAACCTCAGGTTCCAGGAACTCCCCACCCCTTTCTGAGAAATCTTATGAATATTCCTCCCTCTGCCGAACATAAAATTAAATACAAGATATAAAATAGGACCCTGGAAACTCACGCAGGGCTGCTCTCTGTTGCTCTCAGAGACGGCCGCTGCTCTGTCCATGGGACAGCCACTCCTTTTTTCTTTTCATTCATCAATAAACTTGCTTTTGCTTTTCCCTTTCAGCTCACAATTGAGTTCTTTCCTGCATGAAGCCAAGAACCCACTTGGGCTTCAGGCCTGACCCTAGTTTTGCAGTTCACTTTCTCGTACCAAAGGGGCAGGAGAGGCGGCCTTAGCTTCGGCCAGGAAGGACAGTGTAGCGTGCGGCCAGAGGAGGCCTCCTCAGCGGGGCCTTGGAACATTGGAACTTTCTTTGAGGCTCTATGCAGTAGTCAGGGTTCTCCAGAGAAACGGAATTTATAGGAGGAGTGTATATGGAGCGAGAGAGACAGAGAGAGAAAGAGCGACATTGATTTTAAGGAACTGGCTTACTGAGTGTGGACGCTGTCAGTCCACAACCTGCAGCATGGGCTGGCAATCTCGGGACCGAGGGAAGAGTTGGTGTCGCATTTCTGATACAAAGACAGTCAGGAGACAGTGGATTGTTTTCTCTTAAGTCCTTCAACTGATGGGACCAGGCCCACCCACAATATGGAGGGCCAGCTACTCTACTCAAAGTCTACTGATTTGAATGTTGATCTTGTCTAAAACAGACCCTCACAGAACACCAGACTGCTGTTTGACCAAGGATCTGGGTACGGTGGGCTATCCAAGGGATATATTAAATTCACCATCACATGGGATGTGTGTAGCAGTGGCTAAAATGGACAGCAGCGTTGATACTTCCTTCCTGTGACATCCTTCTCTGAATTCTTTCCCCTGCTGTCTCTCCCCTTGTCACTTCCAGGCTTGTTTCCTTGCCTTCAGCTTCGTACTTCCTGCCACGCCCAGGCTTGGGGTGATACATGGTTTTTGTCCCCACATCCCAGTGACTGGGGCCACTCCCAGTATGGCTAGAGCAGGGCTGGGTCCTCACTGCCACCTGCCTTTGTCCCCAGGGCAGCACTTGGCTTTGGTCTCTATGACTGAGTCCCCTGCCCAGGGGGACCATCTGGTGGTTCCTTCTGGGAGCATGAGCCTGGATCACCCAGTTGTCCCCTCTCAGGGCCAGTGTCTGCACCCAGGGGAGGCCCTCATTCACTCAAAACCAGTCATTAAGTGTCTACTAAGTACCAGGCCCTGTGCAAGCATAGGTAGCACTGAAATAAACAAGAAAGCCCTGGGTGAGTGCCGTGAAGTCAATCTACAGGTTTGAAGATAAAGGACCACTCAGCTAGAAAACTGCAAAACTATGGTTATTATCCAGACCCCAGCATCCCCCTTCTGGGACTCTGCGGCCCCACCCTGGCCGGCCCTCCATGGGGGAGACCCCCACCTTGTGCGGACACCGTCCGCACGTTGCTTGGGCTCTGAGCCCCCGCATCAGACTCTTATTGTTAACAACACGTTTAATCTCCCTGTTGATTCTGCCACGAGTGATGAACGTTTATATTTTACCCTCTCCCACCCTCCTCTTCCCAGTGCTGATTTCGTTAGTACAGTATTTTTTCTATTTATAATATTTGTACTCTCTTCTGTGAACATTGCTCACGGTGCTTTACTCCTTCTTTCTATTTTTAAATGAAGCCTTTGCTCACCAGAGCTGCTCTTTTTCCCTTGCTTGCCTTCCCGCTGTGTTGGCAAAATTTCATCGTGACGTAGTTTTTCTATTTTTACAGCTCGTGGGTGCCGTATTGAGTAAGTTCTTGCATGCTGGAGATCGGGTGTTGTTGGAATACTGAGCAACAACTACCCTGGGTATGAAACTCACGGAATACACCGTCCTTTGCTCAGAACATGCAGATTGTGCCCCGCTGTCTTCTGGGGGGGGGTGCTCTGCAGGAGTCGGAGGCCTGCCTCTCTTCCCGTGCGCAACGGGCTCTTTCCGATAGGCGGCCTGCGCAATTCCTCCTTTATCCTGAAGTTCTGTGACCTCAGAATATTCCAGGCTTTCTGGAATATTCTGTTAGTGTTAGTGTTAGTGCTTTCTTCCCTGGGACTCTGTGTGGCCTTTCAGTTGCAGTTGGAAGGTTCTCTTTATTTCAGGGCAGTTTTTAACTCAATTATTTTGACTTTTGGCGTTTTTTTTTTTTTTGGTCCCTCTTCCAAACATTGTAATACTTTTAAAATTTAAATTTCATCTTATGACATTTGCTCCAGTGGCCACGTTTCTGAATTTTCCGTCGTGTTTATAGCGGGGCTTTGTGACTTTTCCTCTTGTCCCTTTTCCCCAGCAAGGCCGTCTCCTTCTCATCTACTGCCCGCCTTTCCTGGGGAAAGACCTGTTGCCTTTTATCTCCAGTGGCTGTGTCCTGCTCTCTTTAGTTACTTACTGAGTTTGGATCAGTCCCGTGTTCTGTTACCTCGCTGAGACTGCGGTTCATCCCGACCCCGAGGAAGGCTGTAGCCAGAGAGGGGAGGGGTTTCTGGGAACTCATCCTAACAAGGCCATGTGGTTCTGGGGGATTCCGTGAGACAGTGTGAAGAGCAGTGTGGGTAGCCGTGGCGGGGGCGGATATACGTTCTCAAGAAACAACATGGAGCCTTCCAACCAAATAGCGACTGACAGAACCAGAGCGGATTCCAGGCAGTCAGTCCCACGGTGCTTTGCGCTCCAGCTTCCTCAATTTCCTGATGGGCTCTAGGGGCAGAACCAAGAAGGGCTGAAAGGGGAAGCAACACACACACGCACTACTGAGAGAACAAGGTATAGATTCCCTTGTATTTATGTCTCAGTAGCTTTTGTAAGACTTCTTAATGTAGTTCCTACATATTTATTGTTAGTTGTATTTGTAGGATTTTTTTTTTCTTTTTTGATATCTTGACTTACAGAGGAGGTTGTATTTGTTATGAATCAGATTTTTTCTTCCCTGGAGTATTTCTGAACTGCCTGCTATTTGTGTATAAGAAGGTGACTGATGTTTATATTTTGCTTTTGTCATCAGTCAGTCCACTGTTTGGAACATTTAGTCCTTGGGTCCTTGACTCTCTTGGGTCCTTTAGGTATAAAATTATGTTATCTGCAAACATTGATAGCTTTGACCCCATTTCCTTTGTTTGTGCCTCTTATACGTTTCTCTTGCTGATGGCTTTGTCGCTGGATGCATCGGTTCATGTTGCCGCATGATGCCAAGAGTCGAAGTGTTAGTGAGGACGTCTGGCTTGTCTCTGAACCTTTGGTGGTGCCCATCATGGATGGTGCCCATCGTGGGTGGAGATACTGAGAAATGAGAGAGAGAGAAAGAGAGAGAGAGAGAGAGAGAGGAAAAGAGAGAAAGAGAAATCAAGGAGGAACAACGTATTTCTGCTTTATTAAAGCTACTTCAACATCAGGAGTGGATTTCAGATGTTGACAAATGCCTTTTCTTTGTCTTTCTTCCTTTTTTCTTTTCTTTTTTTTTTTTTTTGAGAAAGTTTCGCCCTCTGTCACCAGGGCTAGAGTGCAGTGGCATCATTATAGCTCACTGCAATCTTCCACTCCTGGGCTCAAGCGATCCTCCTACCCCAGCCTCCAGTGTAGCTGGGACTACAGGCTGCTAATTTTAATTTTTTAATTTTTTTTTGTAGAGTTGGGGGGGTCTTACTATGTTGCTCAAGCTGGTCTTGAACTCCTGGCCGCAAATGATCCTCCTGCTTTGGCTTCCCAAATTGCTGGGATTACAGGCATGAGCAACCCTACCTGGCAGCCTGTTATTTTTCCATGGAGAAAATTATACTTTTCTCCTCTGAACTACTGAGGTGATTAATAATAACTTAGATACTTCCCATATGAATCACTCTGACATTCCTAGAATGAATTCTACTTGGTTATATTACGTTATTCTTTTAACATGCTTCCTCCAAAATGTATCTTCTAATATTTTATTTAAGAGTTTTGCCTTGGTATTCATAAGAAAGGTTGGAATATATTTTCTTTTCCAATGTGTCTTATGTTGGCCAGGTTGTGATATCAGCATTATGGTGACTTCACCAAAAATCGTTGAAGAGCTCCTCTTTCTATATGCCCTGGAAAGGTTTGCCTGGTACTGGAAGCACCTTTTCCTTGCTGGTTTGGTAGAGTCCACCTGTGAAATCACCTGGGTTTGCTCATAATTTGGGAGCTGGAGTGGAGACTCAAGGGCATAGCTCCTTGGTAACACTGGCAGATTTTTCCATAGCCGTTTTTCAAGATTTCTATTTCTTCTGCGGTAAGCTTAGGTAATTTCTATTTTACTCGAAAGTCACTGGTGTTGTCTAAGTCACAGACATATCTACAGAGACATTTGTGTGAAGCTCCTCTGTGATTCTTTTAATTTTCTCTTTACCTGGAACTACTCTCCTTCGTAATGTCCCTATTGTATTGTTCCACTCCACAAAAAGCCAGTCTTTGGATTTATTTATAAGTGTCACTGCTTTTCTGTTTTCTAATTCAGTAGATTTTGCTTTTATCTTGATTATTTTATTCTTTCTTAAGAGTGTGTGTGTATTTGTGTTTTCCTCTGACTTCTTGATTCGAACATGCACTAGATCCTGCGACACAGTGGAATGAGACTTGGTCATTCTCTAGGGAAAGGAGGGGACGATGGCAACCCTGCAGCAGAGGGCCCTGTGCCGTGCTGAGACATTGGCCCAAGTCTGGACTCCAGTCCCTACCGGGTGTTTGTTTGGGGGGAGTGGGGAAGGGGCAAGGCAGGGTGGGAACCACAAATCCAGAACCGAGAGCCCACCTTGATGCCATCTGTGCCCTGCCGTGTCCCCTTGGCACTTGCTGTCCTCTCACAAGCAGCTGTGACCTCCTGAGGGCTTTCCAGGCACTGGAGAACCTCCAGCTTTTGCCTGCGGTGGCCAAGAAGTGCTGGGAGTTCACAGTCAGGAGGAGCTGGCCACCAATGACAGGTCAGAGTCGTGGCTGATCCTCTGCCCCCTCACCCCTCAGGCTGTGGGGCCCCCAGGAGTCTCGTTCTCTACGAGAGAGAACTCTGGCCTGGTGAATCTATAAGGATCTGAAACCTTGGGGAAAATATTGCATCAGATTTTCCAAAAGATGCTATCACTAGGTGTGAATGGGTTGTTCCTGCTCAGAGACCATAAGGGTCTCAAAACACTTGACATCATATGTTGGGTCCCCCAGAGGACCCTGAGATGAGAATTTGAGTGTCAACTATTTATCTGGGGAGTGGTCCCAGCACGCGCTGGCAGGGCAGTGGAGTGAGGTTGGAAGGAAAGGAGGCTCCTTCCCTGGAGGCTTCAGAGAGTGTGGTGCCGCCAACGTCTTGATTTTGGACTTCTGGCGTCCAGGATGTACAACAGTAAATTTCTGTTGTCTTGTGTGACGCAGTATGTGGTACTTTACTGTGGCAGTCCCCAACAAACTGTAATAATACAGTCTCTCTGCGGTTCCCGGGTCTCCCTGTGCCTCCTCCCAGCCTGTGGTGGAGGCGTCAGATCTTCGTCCTTGGCTTTGCACTTGGCGCTGAGGGGATGTCGGGCCCAGCCGCGGGCGCGTCCCGGCTGGACGGGGAGGAAGGTGTGTGCTGCCGACTACGCGTGCCTCGCGCTGTCACGGACCCTTCCTGGATAAGGACAAGTAACAATTAAAAACCAGAAACTTAACTTTCCCTGTTGAAAATACGGGAAGAGCCTTCTCCCCTCTTCCTTTTCTTAGAACATTTACTTTAGAAAGAAAGCTTGTCGTGGTAAATTCTTTCTCTGTCTCTTTGAAATGTCTGCAAATCCTTTGGAAGACTACAGGCTCTGAGCTGGCTTTATGTCAACTTTATGACCCAGAAATGTCTTCCTCAACAGCCTGGGAGCCGTCGCTCCGAAACGCAAATATTAAGGGCTATAGGATTTCTCCCTCTCAGTTTCTGTGGGAAGGTAGAGGCCTAACTTCAGTGGGCGACTTGCTCTACATTGCAAAGCTTCCTACCGTCATAAAAATGTAAGAAGTTGCTTTCGCTCCAGGTAAAGCCAGTTAGATAAACGCAGAGCATCGCCCCAATCATCAGATAGAGCTGGATGAATCATGTGTAATGAATAGTGCCAGTGAGTCCTCGTACCTGAAGAGTGGTCATCGTTTGTCTGGAAAGCACGTGTGTAGCGGCTTGTGTCTGCTTGGCTATGTAAAGCGCTGAGATTTCTTTCCGTCTTTGCAATCTCTTAGTGAATTCCCTGTGACGCGTATCACATTCTACTTTAAGGCTTAGTCAGTAACAAAAGTATTTTCTTTCTCTACTACCTTTGTGGAGAAGATTTCTGGGTAGGAAGAAGATTGGGTTTTAATGACAATTCCCTAACACCTGCTAGCACCCGAGCGTTTCTTGTGCTCTTTTTTCAGTGGGGGGGGGCGCCTACTCACTGTGGGCATCAGGTTAAAACCCCCACGGTTCATGGGTGGGGAGGGATCATTTATCTGATTCTAGAGCTAGGACTTTTCTAGCAACTGTGAGCCGGAGATGGGTGAGTATCACGCGAGGCTCAGGGCAAATTCCACAACATGGCACAGTGTGGGCTGCAGAATTAGCTTTATTGCAGAGACTTGAAAGGCAACGGCAGCAAAGACGAGAATGTTCAGTCTCCCGCCCTTTCATCTCTCAGAGAACCTGATGAGATTGACACCCAGCCGGTCTGCACGCCAGTGGGCAGACCTTGCCCTCTGGTACTTTTCGTTCTTACAGGGCGAGTTTGAGGGTGTCCTCGTCAACAGGGGGTGTATTAGTCCGGATTCTCCAGAGAAACAGAATGAAAAAGACACGTACCTGTGTGTATTTATATATGCAGGCGCTCCTTGACTTACAATGGGGTGACGCCTCACTAAACTATTGTAAGTTGAAAATACAGATTTGACGTATGAATATGATGGGTTTAGCTAGTTGTAACCCCCTTGTAAGTTGAGGAGAGTACTGAACACGTATCGCTTTTGCGCCATTGTAAAGTTGGAAAATTGTAAGTAGAACCATGGTAAATCTGTATATATTTAAAATATATATTTATGTATATATTAAGAATACATTTATGTCTACAGTAAAAATATTTTTAATATGTGTGTATTTCTAGAGATTTATTATAACGTATTGGCTCACATGATCATGGGGGCCGAGAATTCCCACGGTCTGCTGTCTGCAAGCTGAAGACCCAGGAAAGCCAGTGGCGTGGTTCACGCGTGAGACGCATTACACCGCCGGTGCGGATTCCAGTCTGGCTCTGGAGGTCTGAGATCCAAGAGCGCCGAGGCAGAGGTTCGATGCTCAGCTCCGGGAGCCAGGCAGAGAGAGCTCGACCTTCCTCCTTTTTTGCTCTATCGGGGCCCTCAGCCGACTGGATGCGATGCCCACCCAGGCTTCACTCGATCCCCCAATTCCAATGCTAATTTCTCTTAGAAACGCCCTCGCAGACACACCCAGAAATAACGTTTAACCAACTGTCTGGGCATCACTTGGCCCAATCACGTTGGCACATAAAATTAACTGTCACAGGACAATGACTGACGCCTCGAGCCGCAGAGAGTCTGGGTTAAGGTTTACCCAGAACGCTGGTTTACCCAGCGTTCGGAGACCAGGGATCTTGTGAGAAGTTTTAGGTCCTCCTGCTGCAACTTAGAAACCACAAGTCCCCTGGAAGCTCCTTCTCCCTTCTGGAGTTAGACTCAAGGACTGACCAGCATTAATGTTCAAACGGATCACAAAACTGCCAAAACAGATTCTTTGCGGCAATGAGATACTAAATTATAAATAGGACCTAAGGCCCTGAAAAGCAAAGGTTAAGTCATGCCTACTACAGGCCACCAATTTGCTCAAGAGATCACTTTGAGTTGGCTTATTCTATGACTAGCAGATTTCCTTACATTAATTTAGGC
>CAUYRT010078739.1:0-17365 GCA_963574885.1 Lepilemur ruficaudatus
AAACTGTGGAGTCTAATAAGCCCTTTGATTAACTGTATTTATATATGATTTGCCAGTTTTGGACTCTGGCCTAAATTCTTCTGTAATAGTTGAATTTTTCCCATGAGCATGTATCACTTTATATAAAAAATACATTTAAAATATATGTATGTGTGTATTTATACATATATACATACACATAAATATGTACACACATATCAAAAAACATACTGCCTATTTTATGTTTCTCAATACTTCTTACAGGCCTTTCCATTTTTCTCATTTCTGTAACCACAGTCTTTGCTGAAGTATTGATCTTCTCTTTCTCACATGATCATAATTCTTTTCATAACTAAATTTATAGCCTACTCTCGCTATTTCTAGACATACCCTATTATTTCTTCTCCATTGGACATGGATGACCACTTAAGGTACCAGCTAAGATGACTGATCATGTGTAAAAGCAAAAGTCAGTTCATAAAATCAATACAAACCAAAGTCAGACACACAATGTTATTTATAAAATTATTTATAAATAATATGTTAAGGATATAACTTGTGTTAATAAACAGCATATTAATTATCAGATTTGTATTTTCAAGAGCTAACTCTGGTAACAGTTGGGAGATTAGATCAAAATGGCAAGAGGGGTGGGGAACCTGCGGCCTCAAGGCCCTCCAGATCCCCAAGGGTAGCTCCTTGACCTAATCCAAACTTCACAGAACAAATCCCTTTATTAAAATGATTTTTTTCTGTTTTTTTTTTAATTTCAGCATATTATAGGGATACAAATGTTAAGGTTACGTATATTGCCCTTGCCCCTCCTCCCCTCTTGAGTCAGAGCTTCAAGCATGACCATCCCCCAGACGGTGCACATCGCACTCATTATGTATGTGTATACCCATCCCCTCCTCCCCCCTCCCGTCTGCCCCACACCCGATAAATGTTGTTCCTATATGTCCACTTAGGTGTTGATCAGTGAAACCAATTTGCTGGTGAGTACATGTGGTGCTTATTTTTCCATTCTTGGGATACTTCACTTAGTAGAATGAGTTTCAGCTCCATCCAGGAAAATACAAGAGGTACTGTTATCACCATTGTTTCTTTTTTTTTTTTTTTTTTGAGACAGAGTCTCACTGTGTTGCCCGGGCTAGAGTGCCATGGCGTCAGCCTAGCTCACAGCAACCTCACACTCCTGGGCTCAAGCGATCCTTCTGTCTCAGCCTCCCGAGTAGCTGGGACTATAGGCATGCGCCACCATGCCCAGCTAATTTTTTTTTACACATTTTTTTTAATTGGCCGATTAATTTGTTTCTATTTTTAGTTGAGACGGGGTCTCGCCCTTGGTCAGGCTGGTTTCGAACTCCTGACCTTGAGCTATCTGCCCGCCTCAGCCTCCCAGAGTGCTAGGATTACAGGCGTGAGCCACCGCGCCCGGCCTCACCATTGTTTCTTATAGCTGAATAGTACTCCATGGTATACATATACCACATTTTATTAATCCACTCATGTATTGATGGGCACTTGGGTTGTTTCCACAACTTTGCAATTGTGAATTGTACTGCTATAAACATTAGAGTGTAGGTGCCTTTTTTATAGAGTGTCTTTTGTTCTTTTGGGTAGATGCCTAGTAATGGGATTGCTGGATCAAATGGTAGATCTACTTGTATCGCTTTCAGGCATCTCCATATTGCTTTCCACAGAGGTTGCACTAGTTTGCAGTCCCACCAGCAGTGTAGGAGTGTTCCTATCTCTCCACATCCACACCAACAGAAGTTTGTTGTTTTGGGACTTTTTAATTAAGTCCATTCTCACTGGAGATAAGTGATATCTCACTGTGGTTTTGATTTGCATTTCTCTGATGATTAGAGATGTTGAGCATTTTTTCATATGTTTGTTAGCCATTGTTCTGTCTTTGTTTCAAAAGTTTCTGTGTCATGTCTAAGAACCTTAGAACTTTAATGTATGCAATTCATTTATTCATTCAAAAATGTATTATTTATCTACTTTGCATATAGCACTGTAGATCTACTTTGTCCAATGGTTAGACAATTAGCCACATATAAGTAACTCTAAATTTTAATCAATTAAAATTAAATTAAATTAAAAATCCAAATGTTTAGTCTCACTAGTCAGATTTCAAGTGCTCAATAGTCACATGTATCTAGTGGCTACTATATTTGATAGAATATCAAATAGTATAAAATAGTCTATCACTGCAGAAAATTCTATGGAATAGTACCGTTCTGGATAATAAAAATGCTAAATCACACAACTTGCCTTCAAGAAATAAGACCTAAACAATTCAGTAAAATATCAATATGATTACATATAATTAATATCAAATATTTTCAACAGCAGGCTTTATATTCATGAAGATGTAAATTTTGAGGGAAGACTTTATGGTAGATAGGGCATCTGAAGGTTAGTCAGAATACTAAACTATCACTATAAGCATGGGAAGCGGCGCAGGTCAGGGAAATTGTTTGGGGACATAAATTATACTTAAACTAATAGAAAAAGAGGAAGGGAAAAACTACTGAGTACAATCATAAAATAGTCAACCAGTGTATCTGGGATCCATTAAAAATAACACCTGGGTTAGGGTCTCCATCTATATAATCATATGAGTTGGTAAAACTATTATCGATAATGAGCAAGGACCTCCCTTTTTCCCCTAAAATGGGATACTTTCTGGGACATTCTTTGCTTTACCTGTCAGCTGCCATCTTCCCTTTAAAACACTGAAGAAAAGCATTTTGGTGAATGCTGTGATATCCAAGATACTTGTGACAGATTATCCTTCCCCATCATGCCCTCTGAATATGGACTTCATAGCTTGACATATTGGCTTCTATTAATTAAAGGGAGAGTATATTTGTTCCCTAGATGTTAAATAAGGTGCTGAATCTAAGATCCTGAGCCATTTAAACCTAAATTCTGACCCCTTAATAGCAGGGGCTCCACTACTACTTTTGTCTACCAAGGATCTCAGTATGTTCTAGCTGTGTGGTAATTATGTTGATTTGCCTAAAGGAGTCTTCTTGAGATCATGATGTCATCTCAAGGATAATGGATGCTTGAGGGTTGTTGAATATTTAATTTGTCAGAAGGGGTCAAAGGAGAGAGATGTTATGCTACTTTTCAAGTATTTTAAGAGACAGAAAATTAGCTCAAACAAGCCCTTAAAAATGACTGATGGGAATTTCCAAATATTAACCCCAATCTGAAAGGAGAGCAGCGACATCATGTTAAGAATAACATACCTATGGGGTGATTAAATATCTTTCGTTATTTTGTAGTAATTACAAAATTCACATTAGCAAATATATCTTTCATGCATCCTGCCTACTTACTTAGCAGTTGGTTGTAAATTCACTATTATTTTAAAATAGTGCCATGATAGTTGGAAATATAATACTGAAGACCATCTATATATGCATACATAAAAACATTATCAGCTGTCCCCTGGGGAAAAGTACATAATTTTCTTAAAACAACTTATAGTAGTTATTAAGGAATTTGTGGATTCAAAAGGTAGTATTTTAGTGACTACTCTTTTAGTTGATACTATTTATTTTACAATGGATATATATATTGTGATTTATATCTTAAAATAGCATCAGGCCTCACCACCCATCTGAAACTAGTATCAAGTAATTTTTACAAAAGCATATAATCTCCATATTGTTACTATTACCTTTTAGAATATAATAGAACTTTCATAATATTTAGTTCATTTTCCCCTTAAGCTAATATTTAAAAATTTTTTCCCATAATGATGGAAATGCTGCTAAGATACAATATGACCAATAAGGATTGGTGAGATTGCCCCATAGGATTCTAAACATATTGCTTTTCCAAGAGTTATTTGGGCATAGAAAATAATTACAAATTTCAATCTAACATTTGTTTTTATTTTTAAAGTCATGTTCAAAGTGATTATTAGAGTCTTGGATGAAACCACAAATAAGCAGACCATGGGATGAACATAACCTAATTGTGCCTAGTGCATTGACACTTTAATCTTTAAGATATGGTTACTTATTAACCCATACTATATTAATATGCATATATTAACCCTTACTTTTTATAATGTGGAATACTTTTGGATCTGAATTATTTACAATTAACATTTTATTTTTTAAAAATTTATCTGGCATCTTCACATTATACAATATCAAAATATGCAAAACAATTTAGAATAGAAAGTGTATTCCCACCCCAGTCACTTAGCAAAGTAAACCATTGCTTTGAGTCCCTTTGTATTCTTCTGGACAGATACATAAATAAATGAATAACCAGAAAAATAAACGTTCTCTCTCTGTCCTCCTCTCTCTCATTCACTCTTTCTGTTTCTCCCTCACTTATATCAAAATTACAAGATGCCATATACACAACTTTTTACTTTTCTTTTTTAATTTAAAAATACACCTTAAAAATCAGTTCATATAAGTACACATAGAAATATCTCGTTCTTTTAAGATCCTTAAGTAATCCATTGTATGAATGAACTGTGATTTATATAACCTGTCCCTTATTAATAGACATTTAGATCACCTTCAGTAATTTGTTACTATAAACTATAATATGATGCAGCTGATACTTTTGAATGTGATGATCTTTTGTGTAGGTTCAATTCCTAGAAGTGTAATTGCCAGTTTAAATGGTATATGCATATTTAATTTTCGTAGATGTTAGCAAATGATCTTGCGTAGACAACACCAATTTCTATTTCTGCCAAAAAAGAATGAATGTGATCGTGCAAACTTTTGAGAACTCAGCATCATTTACTTTGGTTTGTAAATAAAACCCAATGGACTGGGAATACATTTATATGGATCTTTTAGTTTGAATTGTTGGCATAGTTGAGAAACAGTAATTCATAGCTTTTTTGTTTCAGATCTCTGCAAATCTCTTCAAATACCTCATCTTATACAAAAACGCAACAACTGCTTTGCCCAATATTTACACAAGATTTATTTTTGTTGCATACAACTACAGCCCAAATTCTTCCTTGCCTAATAGTTCCACTACTATATTGTTCAATTAGTTAGTATAGAAATGTTTATTAGTATTTAATATGTACATATTT
Source organism: Lepilemur ruficaudatus (assembly GCA_963574885.1). Taxonomy (NCBI): domain Eukaryota; kingdom Metazoa; phylum Chordata; class Mammalia; order Primates; family Lepilemuridae; genus Lepilemur; species Lepilemur ruficaudatus. The sequence continues at coordinate 5,075 of CAUYRT010078739.1, forward strand.
AAGTTATAAGCTAAAAGAGAAAAAATTTTACACCTATTTAAATGATTAGGTAAAAGATAATAGCCATTGTTGGGGTCTAAAATGTAAACCAAAAAAATATCTGAACCAACAAAGAACCAAATTGTATATGAGAGAATAATGAAATATTCAAAGTGTAGTTTTTATTGCTTCCCTGCATCCTTTCCTTGCCTATAAATGGAAATATTAAACTGCTCCAGGAAATGTTATGTTTTTGTAGCATTCCAACCCTGGTTGTAATCAGGAAGCACTAAAAATGCTCATGGAAACCGTATTCCACAAATTAAGTGAAATTCACACATGGTTAAATAAGTAACCTAATGTGCCTAAGCAAACCTTTTATATGGTTTCTCATTACTAAACCTGCAAAACAAATCCATTGAAGTGAGTTGTTACCATCCATTTAAATTATGCCCTCAAATTTAATCAAAATCTTTTCTTTAGGGCAAAACAGTCCAACGTGTGTGGATGTTGATGTAAATGATGCTGGAGGAATGGGGCAGACATTTTGCCTATCACTTAGACTGTTAATGAATATCTTTACACGTGGCTTTACGACAACAAGGTGATACATGTTTGGATGTCTGTCCTCCATAACCCATAAGAAAGGGTGTTGCTGGTGGATACTGAGTTCAAATTTCAGACCTTTACAATCTGCATATATGAAACAAATGTTTTCACATATAAAAGAAATAGTTCGCTTTTGATAAGATTGCATAATTCCAAGATCAGCATCCATCTGTGTATATATTTTTTCTTTTAGCTTATGTTAATGGCTTTATTTGGCAACTTAATGTTTTCCTTTTTTCTCCTAACAGCAGGTGAAAGAATTCATAAATCTGCCATGAACAGTTGCCAATGAATATTCATATCTAGGATGTCTGATTGCAGCAGTTTGACATTTTTATTTGGTTTCCATCAAGAAAAAGAAATGCTTTGTTTTTTAATTTATAATGCATTGTAATCGGTTTCTGCATATTATACCACTGGTTAAGTTGTTGTAATTGTCAGCATCAAACAACTAATTTATAAAATAAGAATATTTGACATGAACCAGAAAAAGGTGACTAAGAATTAATTTCACAAACTCATTGAAAACAGTATATCTTTGTGGTGTTTTGCATAATTTGTGAAAAAATTATCCACACTGAGCACTGGCATTTCCTGTCCTAAATACATGATGCTAGTTCTATAGTGTATGCTGGTATCCCCTGTTGGATGAACTGATCAGATCTCTATTGACGTAGAAGCCCTGTAAGCAGATAACAAGCTTAATGGGATATATTTTCTTTAGATAATTGTTATATGAACTGGAAGACATAACTGGTTCAATCAAAGTCAACATGGGCTTAGCACACTTTTAGTGGGTATTCAGGATTATTTAGCAAAAATCAAGGTAGTCACAGCAGCATAAAAAAAAAAATCAGTTAAATAAAACCTGACTTTATGTTGATCCTTTACCATGTCCCTCTGCTTTTTGAAAATAAATTTTATTGTGTATATTTATGCATTTATACAATACAATGCTATAAGATGCATATATATAGTAAAATCATTATTGTGGTGGAACAAATGAATATATTCATCATCTTACATAATTACCCAATTTTCCCTCTGTAGCAGAAGCAGCTATAATCTACTCATTCAGCAAAATTCCTGAATACAATATAGTGTTATTAACTATACTTATGTATAGTTAATGTACTTATATTGTACATTAGATCTTTCCACTGGTTCATCCTATATATGTGCTACTTTGTATTCTATGACCTACATCTCTCCATCTGCCCCCACCTCCCACACTTTCTTAAATTAAGAAAACATAAGAATCATCTGAAAAGCTGCTGAAATATAGATTCTTGGGCTACATCCCTAGAGAATGTCGGTCAGTTATATCTGGGGTGGGGTCTAATAATTTTCATCTGTAACAAGTTCATGGGTAGTGTATGTGATGCTCTACCATACTATATTTAAATATCCTTAGTGCTGGCCATCTATTAGTCTTCTATAAAATGCATACAAATCTAGCTGAAAACTCAGTTCAGCAAATCACTAAGAAGCCTGTATTGCAAACAGACTGCAAGAATTATTTAAGGAGAAGGGGGTTCAGAACAGTGTGTACACATTTAATCATCCAACAGAGCAAGTGTTTTCTCTAATCCTAATTCTAAATACGGTTTTGCATATATGTATTATGTGCAAGGAGTTAAAAACTAAACACGAATGTATGCTTTTTAAACTCCTCTTATGAAACAGATAATCTGCATTCCCCATCTCTACTTTTTTATTGAAGAGCTAAATATAATGTTACAGTAAATGAATACATTTCTATTCTTAATCATCTATAAACAAAGTACTGAACACAAATATCTAATAGATTAAAAGAGAAAACCATGGAGATTAGAGGCCATTTCCATAGTCCCTTATTGAACTCAACGCACTTATTTTTAGTTACAGTTCATGAAATGCTGATTTCTGTGTTCTTGCAAAGTGGAAGTGGCACATATTTTCCTTGAAATACTGTTTTATTTTAATACATCTTCACAACCAAAAGCAGTTTTGATGACCCATTGGTTTCAGCACTGACAGTGAGCATGTAGTTTTTGTGGTGGTGAGAATAGTGGTTGTTTTAAAGCAGTAACGATTTTCCCAACACTCTGTGACAGATCAAAGCTTCGTAACTTGTTTTCTGTACTTCACGCTCTTTCCTTCCTAGAATTTTCAACTTTGCTGCCGGGCATCTTTCTAAGACACTGATATGATCATGCAACTCATCATCTTAATTAAAATATTTCAACAGTTTCCCATTGCTGTTAGCATAAAATGAGCATTCCTTAGCCTTGCTCATGAGGTTATAATCTGACTTCAGATTACCTTTTTAGCTTTATAGCTAAATCTTTTACTCCAGCCATAAAGAACTACTTAGGATTCATGAAAAATACCATGTGTTCTTAAGATACTGATCCTCTGTTCCTACAATATCTTCATAGCTTTCTTTCCTGGCTAATTCCAATTATCCTTCAAGACTCAGTTCATTCTTCCACTTCCTTTGGAAATTTTCCCTTGTGTCCCCAGTGTCCATTAAGTCCCCATTCTCAAGATGCCCATTGTACCCCTTACATACTTATTGCATAGCACGAGCTGACACTGCTCTATCTGCCTCCTCAATAGGTCTCAAGATCCCCAAGGACAGGACCGGGCCATTTATATTTCTGTTTATCACACGGCCAACATATAACAGCAACTCAGTAAATGATTTTTAAAAATTAATATATTAATCATGTCATGAGTAATGACAAGAAAGACTTGATGTTTAAAGTCAAATAGTAAAAGGCCTCCTCAGCCAGACAGAAGTTTGATTTTTCACATATTAATGAGTAGAGAACTATTGTGGTGTTTTGACTGTGAAAATGACACCATGCAAACAATGATTTAAGAAAATTAACAGAATATATTGAAGTTGTCACAATAGTTCAGATGTGGGGTAAGGAAGATACACATCTGTGTGGTGTCAATGTTTGTGGAGCAGTGTGAGAGATGCTGAATGCAAGACTTCTGTCCCAGAAAATAAAAAGCATGATGGCAGTACTGTTGGAAATTGCCTGATGAGAAGGAGAGACATTTCTCATATGGAGGATGACAGTATTTTTTTTTTCAAATCATGTTTAATTCAGGTCATTGGAAAGTAAAGAAAGTGTGTAAGCAATTAAAAGAGCACATCCTGTAAATGAGGTTTGGGGGCCCAAATTTTGAAGATGGGCATCAGTTGCGTAAACTAGAGTATTGACTTCATGGGTGCTTTAACCACTTTGTCAGAGGAGCATCAAAAAGAGAAATCAGAGCAAGGTAAAGGACTGAATGTGACAAAGAGCAGAAAGAAAAGAGATGCTGACCACAGATGCATGACTTTCAAGAGAGGGATAATCATATTACCAATGAAAGGACCATGCAAAAGTTTTATATCTTTTTGTGCAATGGGATTTTGTCACAAATTTTAGATATTTTGAAATTTTAAACACATGGAAAAGTAAAATATCCTTGTGCACAGCCCACATGGGTGGTCTTGGAGGTGGAGGTGCTCAATGATTTTTCTATGGTTCTGCTTTGGTCTTAACCCCAGGTACCCTACTCCAGGTGGAGTATGTGTAGCAGCACCTCTGAGGATGCGTGCTTCTTCCCCATCTCCCTCTCTTCCCCATCTTTGACGCCTTGTCACTTCCCCTCTTTGTCACTCTGCCTGCCTTCCTGCCTCTCCTATTACTTTACATGTCTCAGAAGAGCCCCACCGTGGGGGACCATGAGGATGTGGTGAGACCACATGGGGAAAGCAGGAAAGCAGAAAGGTTTCCCATAACATCTTCAGCCACAACCTCCGGCAACATCTTTTACCCACCGGGCCGGTGGTGGCCACACATCTTCTCACTGTTCTGCTGGATAGCATATGGAAGTTAACCATTCTCTGTTCAGCAGAATCATGTTCCCCTGGGACACTTCCTTTATTCATAATGCTGCCTTGCTGTTTAAAATTAAATGTGACTCATCGGAACACTAAGGAAACCAGATGTGACATCTGTGGTAAGTCTACCTCTCACCACCAGTGAGACGTTTGGGCATGAATGGCTGTTCAGCACTTCTTGTTGCTGGTGTTATCCTCAGTTGCAAATGATATTTCATGATTTCCAAAACAACTACTTGCCTTTGTGTACTCATTTGTATTGTAAAGTGGTTTCATATAAATCATTTAGTTCAATCCTAAAACAATTCTTTGATCTAAAGCCAATTATCCCCATTTTCCAAAGAAGGTGACCAAGATTCAGAGTGGCTGAGTGATTTACTCAAAGTGATACTGCACAAACGTGGCGGAATTGACCCATGTCTGAAAGGATTCCCACTACACTGCATGACAGCTTTCAGTTGTCATCCATGTTCTTTTCTCAAAGGCCTTTTTATTTCAACTTTCTATAATAAAATATTACTGTGGTAAGGCATTTTACAAACAAGAAAATTGAAATATCAAAACTCTGAAGAAGACGAGTTCCCTCAGCTAATTTTTTGCAGAGCTAGTGGCAGGAGCCAGTCCTCATGGCTCCTGCCCATACTACTTTACAGCGGATACTCCCTTCGGGGTGCTTTTTGGACTCGTTTCTTTTGTTTGTCCTCAAAAGATACTTAAGAATATATTGTTTTCAAGTTTTCTTTATTTTGCACTAACTTCTACTACAATGTGAAGAAATTCACCTTCCTCTGCTCCAAGCTGATCCTGTCTCATGACCTACTGTTGCCATTGTCCGCCAACTTTTCTTGCAACTTGACCCATCAGTTTTTTATCTCCTCCTGCATTTTCAAATAGTCCATCCTGTTTGACCTCTTGACTACATATGATAAATTACACTAAAGTCTCCAGAGCCTAATGACAAATGAACACAAAACTCCTTTATTCCTCAATGCTTCTCACAATCGCTCACCCTTTCTTCACAGACAAATGCTATGTCTTCTCCATTTCCTCATCCCCACTTCACTTTTCTTAAACTTCATTCATTTAACGTGTGTGACAAAAAGAAGGCACGAACTTTCTCTATAGCCCACCCTTATCAAACTTTAGCCATTTATTCTACTAAGAAGACTTTTAGCAAGGCCACTGGCGACTGCCAAAATTTTAAATCCAGTTAACTCTATCTGGCCTTCTTCCCTTGACTTCTCTGCAATACCGGTAGTATAGCCAATAACTTTATCATTTTGAAATGCTCTCCCTTTCTCTTCCATGGAACCATTCTGAGTTTCCTCATAACCCTTTGACCTTCTTCGTCTATCCTGAGGAAGTACAGTGTGAAAAGGAAGAACAATGGCATTGCAGCCAGGCTACTGGGCACCACTGTGCATATTGGGCAAAGGACTTAACTTCTGTGCCTCTTTTCTTTAAAATGGGGAGAAAAATATCACCTACCTTATAAGTTATGTATTATCTTATAGGGTTGTTTTGAGCATTAGGGGTGTTAGTACACATAAAGCACTTATGACAATGCCTGGCGCATAGTAATTGCTTAGTAAATTATTCTACTTCTATTACTGCAGCTGCCACCCCTACTACCGCCACCCCAACACTATTACTCCTCTTCCTCCTGATCCTCTTGTCTTCTTCTACCCACAACCTAGATATAGATACTTCCTAGAGCTCTGTTCTTAGCTCTTATCTCCTTTGTGTGCACTCCAGTGGCCATTGTATCGATTGTTAAGTTTTCAAATCAGGACATATATTTTGATACCTCCCAAATCTTTATATCCAATCCAAATGAAGTCCAGACTGGTAGATTTAACTATCTACTGAACAAATTCTTTTTGATGTCATGCTGGTATTTTAAAGTCAAAATTTATAAATCTAACATTGGTATCTTTCTTCAAAACATAATTTTTAATCCACTTCATATTAGGTCTAGTGACTCTCCCTTCAGTAATCACCTAAGCCAGCAGTCTCAACCTGCTGTTTTCCTTTGTCTTCAATTCTATGTCACTGCTGTATCATTAGGAAAAGGTTTTGTTACAAGTAACAGAGATCTTGAGTAGAAATGGCTAAACTTGATCACCTATTTTATTTTATTTATAGCCTCAGAAACTCAGGCTCTTGCAGTTCTCTGCTCTTCCTTTCTAAAATAGACAACTCGAGAGAGCAGAGGGAGCTCCAGTCATATCTCCTGTAAGTTCTGGCAGCAGTTAAAAGGAAAATATTTTTCAAAAAAAGAAAGATAAAGAAAAAAGGAAAGAAGGAAAAAGTGACAGAGAGGTGTAGAGAGAGAGAGAGAGAGAGAGAGAGAGAGAGAGAGAGAGAGAGAGATGGAGGGAGGAAGGTACAGGAGGAAGGGACGATGCCCTCTCTTTGTGAGGTGAGAAGGGTTTCTAAAGCTGCTACACAAGATACTTTCTCTTACATCTCATTACTCAGAAAGTAGTTATTGCAGAGAAGGCTAGAAAATTAAATCTTCATTCTGAATTGACTTATCCTCATTTAGAAATTGTAGAGAAAGAAAAGATTTTTCTCTACCTGGCTAGGTCTGAAGGAAAACTGACAAAGACAAATTAACAGGTGAAAACTACACACATTTTTTAAATAAGTATTATGTGACACAGGTTTTTCATAAGGAAAGTAGGATAGAAAGAAATGGTTAAATTTGTGTAATTTTATGCTAGGTTTAATGAAGAAATGGATATACTTAGAGAAATTAGATTGGACAAAGGGGTATGACTTAATGATAAACGGGGGGAAACTTAGCATGGCCCATTTGTTCAGATTCTTCTCTGTGACCCTGCATTTTCAGAGATGAAGATGTTCCTTTCTGTCAGGTGTAGGGAAGGCATATCTCAAATGAAGGTCTTAAGGCCTATTTCAGAATAGACGGTAAGGGAAGGTGAGAGTATCCTTCCTGCTTCTGCTGTTTTCTCAAATGCTGAAGTGCCATATGTTGGGATGATGTGTCCTAAACCCCCTCAAAATCAATACAGAAGAAGAGAATAATACTTTGAGGGATTTAATAACTATTATCATATAAATCACACCTTAACAATTTCACATCTTTCTTTCTTCTCCACTGCTATTGCCACTGCCTTAGTTTAATGCGTCATCACCATACCAAAAAGCAAATGCAAAGAAATTTTATCTCTGTATTGCTGATAAACATCTATTTTCTAGAACATACACCTGATCATATAACTTCTTAGCTAAAAATTCTTCCTTAACTCTCCCATACCATAACATCTGTATGTCTTGTTACAAAGGGTGAAAAATGCCCTCTGCCATACAGATCTATCCTAATCACATAGCCCTATCTCCCAACAGAGACTTTGTGTCTTGTCTTCCTGCCACATCAAATTCTTTGCAGTTTCTTAAAGTTGTTGTTTATTTATCTGCCCTTGTAGGTTTGTGCATGCTGTTGCTTCTACATGAAATATTTTCTCACCCGTTTCAATCTGGTAAATTTCTACATATCCAGCTCAGACAGTATTCTCCTTTTCAGTTATTGTTTTTTGGGGCTTTTTGTTGTTGTTGTTAAATCAAGTCGACTTGAGCACTTGCACCTTCATAATTCCATAGAACTCTATATATTATATACACAGTAGATTCTAGTGTAGTATTTATTTGTTGCCTTGTAAGTAAAATTTTTATTTATGTGTCTTCCTTCTTAGACTGTGAATTGCATGGGAACTTGTTTGGAATATTTGTTTATCTTTAGTACAGATATGCCCAATAGATATGCCAAATAGTAGATACTCAATAAATGTTTGCTGAGTGGCTAACCATATGAAATTAAATATATTAACATGTATATTAACTATTATGAGAATGCATGTGAATACTTAAAGACAATAACTATCCCCACCAGTCAATGTTTCAAGCAATAAAAATGCTAAAAATTATAGACTTTATCTCAATCTAAACTTAAAGAATATAAGTTAAATTATCTTTTCGTAAATAATTGTCTTTTGCTGATGTGTAACAAGATTTTTCTTCCTTAGATAAAAATAATACTGTTGAGAATTAAGGAATTACACTCATGAAATATAAACTTTTCTGATAAAAAATGTACAACGTTTCCAGGTGAGTGAGCATTTCCCAGGAGCCCCATACAGTTCTCTGGTTCAGTAATCTACTACATATCACTCCGTTGAATTGAACACAGTCCTTCTCCAGAATTAACTCTCTCACTTAATAGAATGTGGCCCATAGATTAATAAAATTATAAATGCTTAAGATTTATTTGGGAACTCTATTATTCACCATAATTTTTTTTTAATTTGATGGTTATATCTCTCTGGTTTCCCTGGTTTACAAATCTGACTTTTGATTTCACCAGATTAAAAATATTTTCCTTGGTTCATATTTTCAATAAAGTTTTCCTCACTATATGTAAGAAAGCAAATTGAATAGTTTCTCATTTCAATTTATCTTGTTCCAGAATATCAGTTAAGCTACCAAACTTCCTTTACTTTAGCTTGATGAATAGGAAAATTATTCCACAGACATCACAGAGCTAACCATGAGAATCCTGCAGTTTCTGAATTCCACATCCCATGTTCAGTTTATTCTCATCCATTATGTCTCTAGGGTAGAATTGCCAGAAGCTCAAGTTGACATCATAGCATTTCTTACTCCCAGCATGTGCCTTTATTTTGACATTCATCAAAAAATTCTGTCACTGTATGTCTGTAGGTACATGGAAGTCTTTAGGTATGAGCGTCAATTTGCCATAAATAAAGAAAAAGTGGTTTATCTATCCCTTGATAGCAATTTGTGTTTAAATTTGACACCTGCAGCAACAAAAATAATGTTCTGCTGTCTAACAATTAGTTGAATAGATTATCAAAAGATGTATATATGTGGGCATATAAATGACTAAAATCAATCTTTGAAGTGAGCTAAACTTCAGAAAACCTATTTTCTATCTGAGTTGTAAAAATGAGCTACAAATAGATTTGCACTAAAATAATTAACAATGGCAAATGATACAATGGGGTACTAGTCCTTGCTGTTTTTTGAAGGTCAAGACACATTTTAATAATACACAATATAATACTTGTCTAAGTAACAGATTTAGCACAGCTAAATTGAAAGCACTGTTAGAATGGCAGAAAATCAGAATTTAAATTATTGAGCAATGGAACTGTCATTAAAAATGTCAAGCATTAAGTTAATTTTCCCTAGGGACATCTAACAGAATATTCTAGTTTTATGCTGTGCTTTTTCTTTTGTAAAAATATATCCAAAAATATCTGCAAGCATATCACCTACACCATTGCTTCTCAAGCCATCAGTGGTGAAGTATTGTTTTTGTTTGTGATCCCATTTTTCATTTGCATTCCATTGTGTCCCAATACTTTCATAAAATACAAGAAAAATGAATTACTAGAAAAATAAAATAAAAGAACAAAGTCACAATTTAAAATGACCGATTCTTAAAATTATTATTAGATTCAACAGTGTCAAATATCTTTCAAATTGATGTCAATGCTTACTCTCAACTTCTGTACCTGACACTGTGCACTGCTAACTAGCAGTTTGTAGACTAGCACTGGTCTGTGGACCACACTTTGCGTATAGAGCTGCTTTGAATTATCACTGGTGCAGAAGACATTCTGGCATATACACACTCTGAGTCACTCTCCTGTGTTCTACCACAGTCTAGGTTGATTTAAAAGTGTAGATCACCAAGGTCATAACCAGATTTATTGCACTGATGTCATCATTTATTCCAGATTACTTTCAAATAAAGGTCACTGATATCGGTCAGCCTGGCCCATGGTAGGCAAACAAAATTTTGTTTAATTACAGATATTGAATGAAATTTTAAAAGCCAGAAAGAATATCCTGTTCTACCCACCAAGATTATCTTAAAAGGAGCTGATCACATCCATTCCTTGTAAAAATGCTATATTACATTTTGAATTAAGAGGCATTTTATTCCTGACGGTAGAATTTTAGGATCAATTATAGCTACCTTGTATTTTAGTAGGTACTTCAGCATGATTATATTAATTTAGACATAAAAATCGGGCTACTTATGCAGGAGTTGAAGTATGAGAGAGCTTCTCAATAGGCTTCTTATTTTAAGTCTTACCAACCAAATTACAGTGTAATTGCTTTTATTTGATCTTTTCCTATCTAAAACTGCCTTGAGGGTGCCTGTTTCAGTCCATTTAATTTGATCAAAGAAAGAGAGTTCATGAGTTTTTCAAAGAACTTCCAGATTTGAAGTGTCAAAGATTATTCTATGAATTTTTACTACCCCATATGGACAAGCGATTTAAACTGCTTTAAAAAAAAAAAGAAAGTAAAAGAAAAAGATGCATGTAATGTTTAGCTTTGCAATAAAGTTATTTAACTTCACATTTTGGAGATAAACACGGTGTTTGGAAGAACACTGTTTTTACTTGCCATAGTTCTGTTACTATCAATCACAGATAGTCTTTACCCTTAACCTTAGTCTATCTGTTCAACTGTTACTTTATATTGATTTTATTTTAGGTTTATTATTGTTACTTTAAAATATTATTATTGTCAAACTCTAATTATATGCTAAATAGTTGGTTTTAATTAATCTACATTAAAACAAAATTAATACATTTGGGAACTAATAATGATAAATTTACCTCTACTCCAAGCTTAGAAGAATACTTGTGACTGTCTTTGCGAGTTAATTATTCTAAGTATTTCATTTATATTATGCTTTTACATTTATTTCTCAAAATGTATTTTAAGTGTTTAAAACCCCAAACCAGCATTCCATCTTTTTGTGCTACGAAACCGGTAGTTTATTTTATTTTATTATTAATATTTTATTTTTAGAAAACAAGAAACAAACGAAAAACGGGGATGACTGTTTATACATAATCATGTTGAATAAGAGAAGAGTAGGATAATTTTCGTAATCCACACTAGCTGTAAGTAGATGCACCTGCACAGCTCAACTACTGCCTCCCAGGGCCCTGGGATTTTCTCAAGGGCCTGCTGTTACTCATTTAATGAACTATATGTTAATTGTTCAGCCATTTCCAGTGACAGAGTCACTAAGTGACTTGGATATCTATAGCGAACTATAGCAACCTTATAGTGGCTGCATTTTAACTGAAAAACGTGACTGCCACTTATTTTTAAATGAGGAAAAGGGGAGGACATTGGTTCAATTCAACAGACATTTATTAAGTATTTATATGTTGGAGGATATTAACACCAGCCTAGATTACTGTTATTTTGTAAGACAGGAGAAAATGGAATCTAATGCGCTATCAGTTGAACTTTGTTCTCCAGAGAAGTCTTATTCAGGGAAAAGCTTGTCATTTGAGCTGTCATAAGGCTCCCATTTTTTATTTTAGTAAAGAATATAGGTTAATGGGCATTTATACTTTATGTGGATACTAGTTTCAGTCTAGTGTTGTTGAGGGATTCACATTCAGGCATCATATTCAAGATGAGACCATTATGAAAGAATTGGTTCTGTACATTGCAGGATGTAGTGCATTAATTTTGCTTGTTTTGCTGTGTTTGTTTTAATTTCCAAAGCTTGGGTTTAAGGAAAATTTAGGGCCTAGAAATTGAAACCTTAAAAGGCCACTATTGTGAAGGTGAGGGGCATGCCTGAATGTAGTTGGGGATGGGAATTAGGGATCTGAGTGGGAGAAGGAAATCTTCTAAAACTGATTTTTGTGAATAGCTGTACAACTTGGTAAATATACTAATAATCATTTAATTGTGTACTTAAAATGGAATAATGGCATGGTATGTAAACT
>CAUYRT010078740.1:0-26885 GCA_963574885.1 Lepilemur ruficaudatus
GACTACTTTGACAGAGTAGGTTTTTGAATGTAACAAGATAAGTCAACTTGAGTGGTAATATATTTTGGGAAATCAGCTCACTACAAATTGTGACTGTAAACATTGTACTGTAAATGCTTTGTAGTTTTCCCCCAATATAAAAAAAAAAAGGAAACAGGAGTCATCTTTCAGAGGCTTCCACTTGACCAACCTGGGGACAATTTGAGCTTCTAAATAAATGATAGTAAAGATTTTATCTCATTAAATAAAATAAGAATCCACGAGTCCACACTGATGTAATAAATAAATAGATAAGAAATAAAATGAGAAGGGGAAAATCCTTTTTAGAGTAGAAAGCCAACTACAGTAATAAATACAGAAGCAATGCTAGAATTAGAAAATTATCATTTGGCAGCCATCATAGTAATAATTGTTTCAGGAAAGAATCAACTAAATCTAGTGTATAAAATTTTGAGGAGTAGCAGGGTATTTACATATTTTCAAAATATCTCTGCATAAAAGGCTTATTAATTACAAGGGGGGAAAAATAATTACTTCATAGCGAGAATTCTCCTCAACCAATGATAAAAGATTATATCACCTGAAATGGGACTGATGGAAATCATGTGCCTTCTGATACGATGCATGAAGAAGAATCCAATATCACTTCAGAGTTATTTCTGCAAAAAATGCATAAGCTGAATATAATTATAAGTAAACCTCAGACAAACCCAAACTGAGGGATATTCTACAACTGGTCAGTACTGTTAGAAATTTCAGCATCTTGAAACACAAAGAGAGATTGTGTTTCACGTTAAAGGAGACTTAATAGACATGACAATTGAATGCACATGTTTCTGTATTTTGTTTCTTATAAAAGATATTATTGGGACAATTGAAAAAATCTGAGTGAAGTCTGTGGCATGGATAAATAATATTGTATCATTTTTAAATTACCAATTTTGATCACTGGGCTGTGGTTATGTCAGAGAATGTATTTGCTTTTAGGAAACACACACTGCTGAAGAATTTAGGGATAAAGAGGCATCATGTCTACCTTACTCTTGAATAATTCTGAAAAATAGATACAATCTGAGTATGCCTTATCCAAAAAGCTTGGGATAAGAAGTGCTACAGATTTTGATTTTTATTTGGATTTTGGAATATTTACATTGTACCGATTCAGCATCCTAAATTCAAATATCCAAAATTCAACAAGTTCCAATGGGCATTTCTTTCCAGTGTCATGCCAGCATCCAAAAAGTTTCAGATTTTGGAGCATGTTGAATTTTGGATTTTTGAATTTGGAGTACTCAATCTGTGCAATAATACACATATGAATAATAAATATGTATGTGTATATGTATATCTGTACAATATATTTGTATTATATACATATTATATGTGTATATAATATATAAAAAGTCCCTACTTCACAGAGACATTTTATCACATATCAAAGAGAAAATTGTGTAAGGGCTTTGCACAATGCTTGACACATTATAGATGTTCATTACATGTTAGCTATTGTTATCATTATTGGCATTAATACTTAGTTTCTTCATCTCTAAGATGGAGTTAATTATGCACACCCAGAGCGTGTGTGGAATGATTAAATAAGATAAAGCTTGTAACGGTGATATGTGAGCTCTAATGTTTTCTGAAAAAGTAGAATCATCATTAGTAAAATTATTTTTAAATTCCATAATTCTTATTGTATAGCAATATTAATAAATTTAATCTTCATAACAAACCTACTGAAGTAGGTACTATTATTATCCCCATTTTATCAATGAGGAAACTGAAGCACAGAGAGAATAACTTACCCAATGTCGTGTAGCTATAAGTATGAGCTCAGATTATTTGACTCCAGAGTTTGTATTCTTAACCCCTAGCCTATGCTGATCGTCATCTCTTTTGCTACTTCATTTTAATGTTCTGTATTCTAACACCTTGTCCAGGTTTCAAGAAGAGGCAATAGATCACTAATAGTCCAGGATTTGGTGACAATTCCATGGTAGCCTTCTCTATAGTACTTAACAGAGTGCCATTCTTGGGTTTATGTATTTTTTATATTTTTATTTTTCTTCTCATATTGAAGGAGACTTTTCTCTTATGTATATCACTCTGCTACTTCCCTTATGTAAAACAGTGAAGAAATTTCCTCATATTACTTCTTTTTTCTGAATCTTTCCCAGACTGGGACACAGTGGTCCACGTATGACACAGAATAATGATTTTATACAAGAAATGGAGCATAATGTTTTCCATTTTGTTTCCAGTTCCATTTCTGAAAATGATGAGCCTTTGGTCAGTAATTTTAGAGGCTGAGCTATTAGGTAGCCTGCCTTGAACAAAACTGGTACTCTCAATCCTATCTCTGGGCAAACTATTAAAATAAGGCTCTGAAAGTGATTTAGGGGGTGTCTAGAATTAATTTGCTGCTCTTGTGCTTTTTCTTTTGCTTTTTCACTTATAACTAGATTATTTTTACTCTCTCAGTTTTACATGTTTAAACATGATAAATAATTTCTGGAAATATAGCAATAGATACACAAGAGCTATCAGAATTTATAAGAAATACTGTGAAAGTTAAGTTTCTGACTTACCTAAAATCCTAAAATGTGAATTAAATTTTGGCAAATCTTTCCCTAAATGGTAACTTCAGAAATCTATAATTTAGCTTTTCTCAAAATGGATCCCTCTTTCAGTCAACCAATTGGCAAATATATGAGGCAATCATGGCTACAAGTAATAAGCCTACCCATTCTAGTTCTTTTAAAGCTGTTATAAAGCACTTGGGTGTTTTAATTTTTTCTGTTTTAGGAAATTAGGAAATATGAATGTCTGTATTTTCATTTTCACTTTTAAAAAATAACCAGCCTAAAATAAAAGCAGCAGTAAAATGATTAAAACACACACACACACACACACACAAAAGTAGTTTGATGTGCTGAAATGACACCCCACATTTCTTTTTTCTCTCTGTTCTTTAGATTGCATAATCTCTTTTGATCTATCTTGAAATTCACTGATTCTTCATTTTGCCACCTCAAACCAACTGTCTAATTCTTCTAGTGATTGTTTCATTTCAATTATATTTTTCAACTCTAGAATTTCCAAATATGGTCATGTGCCTCACAAAGACATTTTGATCAAGGATGAACCACATATAAGACAGTGGCTATACCATATAGCCAAAGTGTGTAGTAGGCTATATATCTAGGTTTGTTTAAGAACACTCTATGATTGCACAATGACAAAGTCAGCTAACAATGAATTTGTCAGAATTTATCCCCATTGTTAAGCAATGCATGACCTTATTTTTATTCTCTATTTGATTAGTTATTGTCATCATATCTTCTTTTAATCCTTTAAGCATGGTTTCCTTTAATTCTTTGAATATATTTATAATACCTGCTTTGATGTCTTTATCTGTTAAGGTCAACATCTTGGCCTCTTCAAAGTCAACTTACATTGCCAACTTTTCCTCCTGTGTATAGGTCACTATTTCTTGCTTCTTTGCATGTGTTATAATATTTTTGTTGATAACTAGACATTTTTATTTTTTAGAAAATTTTTAATTTTCAATTATTATGCATACATAATAGTTTTATATATTTATAGGGTATGTGTAATGTTTTGATACAGGCATACAATGTGAATTAATCAAATCAGGGTAATTGGGGTATCCATCACCTCAGGCATTTTATTATTTCTTTGTGTTAGGAACATTCCAATTCCACTCTTTTAGTTATTTTAAGGTATACCATAACTTATTGTTGATTAGAGTCATTTTGTTGTACAATCAAATATTGTTCATTCTATCTAACTATCTAACTATATTTTTGCAACATTAACCATTCCCACTTTTTCCCCCTCCCCACTACCCTTCCCAGCCTTTGGTAAGCATCATCCTACTCTGTCTATCTCCATGAGATCAATTGCTTTTTAATATTTAGCACCCACATTTGAGTGAGAACATGTGAGATTTCTCTTTCTGTGCTTGGCTTATTTCCTTTAATGTCCTCCAGTTCCATACATGTTGTTGCAAATGGCAGCAGCATTTCAATTTTTATGACTATATAATATTCCATTATGTTTATTTATCACAATTTCTTTATCCATTCCTCCACTGATGGACACTTGGGTTGATTCCAAATATTGGCTATTGTGAATACTGCTGCAATAAACATAGGAGTGCAGACATCTTTTTAATATAGTAAATTCCCCTCCTTTGGATATATACCCAGCAGTGGGATTGCTGGACCATATTATAGTTCTATTTTTAGTTTTTTGAGGCACCTTCATACTGTTCTCCACAGTGGTTGCACTAATTTACATTCCCACCAACAGTGTATGAGGGTTCCCCTTTCTCTACCTCCTCAGCAGCATTTGTTATTGCCTGTTACTTTTTGATAAAAGCCAATTTAACTGGGGTGAGATGATATCTCATTGTAGTTTTGACTTGCATTTCTCTGATGACTAATGATGTTGAACATTTTTTCATATAGCTGTTGGCATTTCTATGTATTCTTTTCAGAAATGTTTATTCATACCCCCTGGAAGATACAGGGCCCCTCCTAAAGCTTGGGACACTTAAGTGTCCCACCAGGGGACCAGAGCCTACCACAGGCACAAAAGAACAACTCAGCAGTTGGCTCTTTCATGCAAGCATCAACCACTGACAGTGAGAACAACTCGATATCTCATCACACCATCTATCAACTCAGTCAAAAAGGGCATGGTTATCTGTACTGACAAGCACTGCCTGCCATCTCAGAAATTAAGCTAGGGGACCCAATACAATTGACACTGTGGGAACAGGTGAAGACAGCAGGATAGAGGCAATCTACAAGGGTCATTAAAAATGCATCAACACCCCATGAGCAACTCGAGACCAGCATGCTTCTCCCTGGCATGGTCAGGGATTGATCTTCAGGGACCCAGGGATAGGCATGCAGGCCAGACCCAGTACCAGCAGGACTTGAACATGTTGACAGATAAGAAGAAATCAGCAAAAGAACTCCAGAAATAAGAAAAAATCAGAGCAAAAGACACCCCCAAAAGGGAACACCAGTTTTTAAGCAATGATACAAACCAAAATGAAAATATTGAAATGATGATGATAATGGATAAAGAATTCCAAATATGGATTGTAAGGAAGCTCAACAAAATCCAAGAAAAAATGGAAAATCAACTTAAATAACTAGAAAAACAATTCAGGACATGAATGAAAAATTCACAAAAGAGATCGACATATTAAAGAGAAACCAAACGGAACTTCTGGAAATAAAAATTCATTTAAGGAAATAAAAAACACAGTGGAAAGTTTTAAGAATAGACTATACCAGGCAGAAGAGAGAATCTCAGAGCTTGAAGACAACTCTTTCATATTAAATGAGTCAGTTAAAAACAATGAACAGAGAATTAAGAGGAATTAACAAACCCTATGAGAAATTTGGGATTAAGTAAAATGCCCAAATATAATAATCATAGGTATCCCAGAGGGAGAAGAAGAAAATGCATAAGGCCTGGAAAACCAATCTGAGGGAATAATTGAGGAAAACTTCCCTGGTCTTTCTAGAGATTTAGTCATCCAGGTACAAGAAGCTCAGTGAACACCTAGGAGATTCATCACAAAGAAGCAATCACCAAGACACATAGTAATCAGACTGGCCTAAGTCAAGAAAAAGGAGGAACTCCTGCAAACCATAGGTGAAAATGTCGAGTAACTTACAAAGGAAAACCCATCAGGCTAACTTTAGATTTTTAAACTGAGACCTTACAAGCCAGAAGGGACTGGGGCTCCATCTTCAGTCTTCTTAAAGAGAAAATAGCCAGCATATAATTTTGTATCCTGCAAAACTAAGTTTAATAAACAAAGGAGAAATAAAGACTTTTCTAGGCAAGCAAACACTGAGGGAATTTGTCAAGACCAAACCTGCCCTGCAGGAAATACTCAGAACTGCATTATACATGGATCAGCACAATAGTAACCCTCCAGTGCAAAACTATCCAAAAGCTAAAGTTCAGAGTTCAAGTAAAGAAATAATAAAACAGGTAAAACAAAGCAATAAGGTACTAATGAACAGGATGAATAGAACAGCATTCTACATATCAATTGTATCTATAAATGTAAATGGTTTGAATTTCCCACTCAAGAAACATAAGCTGGCTGAATGGATAAAAAAATAAAAGCCAAGTATCTGCTGTCCCCTGGAAACACATCTAATCCACAAGGACACTTACAGACTCAAGGTCAAGGGATGGAAAAACATATTCCATGCAAATGGAAACCAAAAGAAAGCATGTGTATTCTTATATCAGATAAAATTGACTTTAAAGCAACAACAGTAAAGAAAGACAAAAAGGGTCATGATATAATGGTAAAGGGAGCAATTCAACAAGATGAATAATAATCCTAAATATTTATGCGCCTAACACAGCACCCAGATTCATAAAGCAAACCCTGATACAAAGATAAATGGCAACATTGTAACTTCTGGGGACTTCAACACCCCACAGACAGAAATTGACAGATCATCTAAGCAGAAAACAAATAAACACTGCAACTAAATGGAACTATGGAACAGTGGGCCTAACAGATGTATACAGAACATTTTATCCAAAAATTCCTGAATATACATTCTACTCACCACCACACAGAACACTTTCCAAGTCTGATCATATTTTAGGCCACAAAACATGGCTTCAACAAATTCAAAAAAATTGAAATCATACCCTGTATCTTATCAGACACAGTGGACTAAAACTAGAAATCAACTCCAAGAGAAACACCAAATTCTACATAAAGCCATGGGAATTAAACAACCTGCTGCTGAATGATTATTGGATCAAGGATGAAATTAAGATGGAAATTAAATGATTTCTCAAACTAAATGACAAAGAGGACACAAGCTATCAAAATCTATGGGGTACAGCAAAAGCAGTCCTAAGGGGGAAATTCCCCTTAGGATGCCCTTAAATGCCTACAACAAAAAGACAAGAAGATTATGAATTAACAATCTAATGACACATCTCAAGAAACTAGAAAAGGAAGAGCAAACCAAGCCCAAAGCCAGCAGAAGAACAGAAAAATCTAAGATCAGACAAAACTAAATGAGCTCGAAAACAAGAAAACTATACAGATCAACAAAACAAAAAGTTGGTTCTTTGAAAAGATAAACAAAATTGTTGGCCTCTTGCTAGATTAACCAAGAATAGAAAAGAAAGGACTCAAATAAGCTTAATTAGAAACAAAAAAATAGATATCACAACTGATAGCACAGAAATACAAAATATCATCTGTGATTACTATGAAAATCTCTATGTATACAAACTCGAAAATGTAGGGGAAATGGGCAAATTTCTGGAAACACACAACCTTCCAAGACTCAATCAGGAAGAAATAGCACTTCTGAACAGACCAATAATGAGCAATGACATTGAAGCAGCAATAAAAAAATCTTCCAACAAAAAAAAGCCCTAAACCAGATGGATTCATAGCCATATTTTACCAGAATTACAAAGAAGAGCTGGTACTCATTCTTCAGGAATTATTCCATAGCATTGAGAAAGAATGAATCCTCCCAACTCATTCTACAAAGCCAGTACCACCTTGATACCAAAGCCAGGAAAGGACACAATAAAAGAAAACTGCAGACCAATATCCCTTCTGAATATAGATGCAAAATCCCCAATAAAATGCGAGCAAACCATATTCAGCAGCATATCAAATAAAATAATCCACTATGATGAAGTGGGCTTCAACCCAGGGATGCAAGGATGGTTCAACATATGTAAATCAATAAATGTTATTCACCACATAAACAGAAGCAAAAACAAAGATCATATAATCATCTCAATTGATGCAGAAAAAACATTCAACAAAATTGAGCAGCCTTTCTTGATAAAAACTATCAACAAACTAGGCATCAAAGAAACATATCTCAAAATAATAAAACCCATATATGCCAAACTCACAGACATCATCATACTGAATGGGGAAAAGTTAAAAGCATTCCAACTAAGAACTGGAAAAAGACAAGGATGCCCACTGTCACCACCTCTATTCAACACAGTGCTGGAAGTCCTAGCCAGAGCAATCAAGCAAGACAAAGAAATTAAGGGTATCCAAATGGGGAAAGAGGAGATCGAACTATCACTTTTTGCAGGTGACAGGATCTTATACCTAGAAAAGCCAAAGATTCCAAAAAGAGATTCCTAGAATTGACAAACAAATTCAGCAAAGTCTCAGGTTACAAAATCAATGTACACAAATCAGTAGCATTCCTGTACACCAATAACAATGAAGCTGGGAATCAAATCAAAGACTCAATACCATTCACAATAGCTACAAAGAAAATAAAATACCTAGGAATATACTTCACCAAGGAGGTGAAAGATGTCCACAAAGATGTCCACTACGAAACACTGAGGGAAGAAATTGCAGATGATATAAACAAGTGGAAATGCATATCATGCTCATGGATTGGTAGAATCAACATTGTTAAAATGTCCATACTATCCAAAATGATTTACAGATTCAATGCAATCTCCATTAAAATACTAATGTCATATATCACAGATCTAGAAAAAATAATTTTACACTTCACGTGGAACCAGAAAAGAGCCCAAATAGCCAGAGCAATCTTAGGCAAAAGAAATAAATTGGGAAGCATCACATTGCCAGACTTCAAACTATACTGCAAGGCTATAGTAACCAAAACAGCATGATATTGGTGGAAAAATAGTGACATAGACCAATGGAACACAACAGAAAACCCAGATATAAAACCATCCACTTACAGCCATCTGCTCTTTGACAAAGCAGACAACAATATACACTGGGGAAAAGAATCCCTATTCAATAAATGGTGCTGGGAAAACTGGATAGCCACATGTAGAAGAATGACACAAGACCCACATCTCTCACAACTTATGAAAATTAGTTCAAGATAGATAAAGGACTTAAATTTAAGGCATGAAACCATAAGAATTCTAGAAGAAAATTTTGGAAAAACTCTTCTAGATACTGGCCTAGGCAAAGAATTGATGAAGAAGACCCCAATGGCAATCATAGTAACAACAAACATAAGAAAATGGGACTTGATCAAATTAAAAATCTTCTGCACAGCCAAAGAAATAATTAACAGAGCAAATATACAACCTACAGAATAGGAGAAAATATTAGCAATATATGCATCTGATAAAGGAATAATAAGCAGAATCTACAAAGAACTTGAGCAAATCAGCAAGAAAATAAATCAAACAACCCCATTAAAAAGTGGGCAAAAGACATGAACAGAAGCTTTTCAAAAGGGGATAGACAAATGACCAATAAACATATGAAAAAATGCTCAACACCACTGCTTTTCAGGGAAATGCAAATTAAAAGCACAATGAGATTTCAACTTACCCCAGTCGTAATGGCCTTTATGAAAAAGTTCAAAAACAATAGATGTTAGCATGGATACAGAGAGAAAGGAAACCTTATATACTGTTGGTGGGACTGCAAATTAGCACAACCTCTGTGGAAAAAAGTATGGAGATTCCCCAAAGAACTAAAAATTGACCTACCATTTGATTGAGAAACCCCACTACTGGGTATTTACCCAAAGAAAAAAAGTCATTTTATCAAAAAGACATCTACACTCGAATGTTTATCACAGCAGAATTCACAATTGCTAAGATGTTGTATCAACCCAAATGCACATCAGGTTCATGAGTGGGTTAACAAAATGTGGTGTATGTATACCATGGAATACTACTAAGCCATGAAAAAGGATGGCTTAATGTCTTTTGTAACAATTTGGGTGGAACTGGAGAGCATTATACTAAGTGAAATATCTAAAGAATGGAAAAACAAACACCATATGTACTCACTATTAAATTGGAACTAACTTATGAGCACACGTGTATTGACGGCAGTAAAACTCGATAGAAATCAACCAGGGAGATGGGGGAGGAGGAGAATGGTGAAAACGTACCTAACAAGTACAATGAGCAATATCTTAGTGACAGGCACTCTTATAACCCTGACTCAAGCATTATAAAAGTGATCCATGTAACCCAAAACACTTATACCCCTAATTCCTCTCCCCAACTACTTAATAGGGGAAAGGAATTCCTCAAAAACTGATTCATGTGATTAACTGTACACCTCGGTAAATTGACTGAAAATCATTTAATTGTACACTTAAAATGGAGTGTTGGTTGTACGTAGATACAATTGGAGCACTATGTATGTACTCTCTGGACTACTTTGACAGAGTAGGTTTTTGAATGTAACAAGATTAGTCAACTTGAGTGGTAATATATTGGGAAATCAGCTCACTACAAATTGTGACTGTAAACATTGTACTGTAAATGCTTTGTAGTTTTCCCCCAATTAAAAAAAAATTTGTACCCCCATAATATTTTGAAATAAAAAGAAAAAAGAAATGTCTATTCAAATCCTTTGCCCATTTTTTAATCAGATTATTTGATTTTTTTCTTATTGAGTTGTTGGAGCTCTTTACATATTCTAGTTACTAATCTCTTGTCCAATGGGTAGTTTGCAAATGTTTTCTCCCATTCTGTGGGTTGTCTCTTCAATTTATTATTTCTTTTGCTGCTGTGCAGAAGCTTTTTAGCATGATGTGGTCCCATTTGTCCAATTTTGCTTTGGTTGCCTGTGCCTTAGGGCTATTACTCAAGAAGTTTTTGCCCAGACCAATGTCCTGAGGTATATTCCCTATGTTCTTGTTTAGTAGTTTTATAGTTTCAGGTCTTAGATTTAAGTCCTCAATATATTTGGATTTGATTTCTGTATGAGGCAAGAGATAAGGGTCTAGTTTCATTCTTCTCCATATGGATATATGAGAAGATATAGATAGATAATATACAATATATAGATAATATATTGTAGCAACCCTGGATACTGACCCTTCCCCATGGGGTTGTTTCTGTTATTGTTTGCTTGGTACATTGATTCTTTGTTTAGTGACTTAGCTGGACTAATTCTGCAGAGTCTATTTTCCCCACAGTGTGCAGCCTCTGATGTCTTTGTTCAGATTTTTTCCCCTTGTTTTTTTTTTTCTTTTAGCCTGGCTACCTAGGGCTCACCCCTAAGTAAGCAGAAGCCACTTGTAGGTCAAAGGATGTGCTTAAGCACACTTAGCCAGTTACTTCTTTACCCTTTACCATTGGGTATGTATGTGTGGCTTGGGTGCAGCTATCACAGTTCAGGGAATTCATATTTTTTTTGCCCCATGTTCAGTCAGGGACTATCAGCTTGGAGGTTTCCTTTCAGATTGCTTGTAACAGTGTACAGTCTTGGGTATGCATACAGTCATACAGATTTCCAGGTATGACTGTGATATTTTCAGATCTGGTTTCCCAGGAGCTGCTCTTTGGTCAGAGTAGCGTATTGTACAGTGTTTGTGCCAGTGGGGCTTCCACCCTGTGTTGAGAGGTCTGTGTGTGACTTGGGGAGTGCTTTCAGGTGTGCCCCAAGTTCTGTTTTGATTGCTCCTGAGTGGGTGCAACCTATCACATGCTCATAGCCTTCCCAACCCAACAGATTTGATTATGATGCTGGGAGGACTCTTCTTAACTGTTTCTTTCTCTAATTCTCTCTGTTAAACTGTGGCTCATGTACTATTTTGCTTATATCATAGGATTACCTGCCTCCTTTTAATTGGTCTTCAACAAGATTGCCATCATTTTCAATAACACCCTTAGGCATGGAGTTCTTCACACTATGTTTCAAACAAAGTTATTCTCTTCAAACAGAGCTGTAGAGTTCTTTACCCTTATGGTCTGAGTTTCCCCCTGTGCAGAATCCTTATGATACTGTCACGGAACTGGGGCCAGAGACCAAATATTTTTGGAGTGACAACCCCACCATATGAGGTTGATACTGCATGGGGATCCCTGGTCTTTGCTATCCCTTCCTAGTATGAAATCTCTGCCCTAAGAGCAAGCTGGGGCAGGGATGATTTAGGTCAGTCACACATGGAGTAGAGCTTCCACCCTACAAGGGCAGGCTTGGTGGGGGAAGAAGGACCTCTCCTTTTGGCCATACCTGCCTAGAATAGAGCTTCTGCAATATGGTACTGGGAAGATGAGGAACACCGGCATCCTGACTCTCCTGGAGTGAAACCATAGCCCCAGAGTGGGAGCTATAGAGAGCAGGAGATCCTGTTTCCTTGGTTGTACATGCCTGGGTCAGAGCTTCCGTAATCTGAAGCTGGCAGAGGTTGACAAGACTTTACTGTTTTCATTGAAATTTAGCAAATTTACTTGAATGAATATTTCTCCATTTTTCTGTAAGCCCTTAGGGTAGTATCCAGAGACTTCAAGTGATTGTTTTGTATAATTTTCAGCCATTCAATTATTGTTTTGCTGGAGAGTCTGATAAGGTACTTACTCCATCATTTCAGAAGTCCTGCCTCCTCTCATTATTTTTATTAAAGGAGGAAACTGAAGCCCCAAGAAATTGTGAGTTACCTATAGCAGTAAAGAGGCTTTGACCAAAACCCAAATCCAATGTTTTTTCCACTATTCCAGACGCTTCAAGTGAAATGGTCCAAGGTTTACATTTCTGCTTGTGTCATAGCCACCTAGATGTGATCCAGGTAAAGGGCTAAAATTATGGATAGATGCAATAATCAAAGTTCAAAATTGGTTCACCAAAACATTGTGTTGTTAAGTGACTTTATCTTCAGTGCTTTTTCTTTTGTGCTTTGCTGATTATCCCTCTCTCTACTTTATCTTCCACCCACCCCTTGCATATAATATAGGGGGTCCTTGGTCAGTAATGAAATTTCCGAGACAATTATTCTACTGAAAAAGCACACACAGCTTTGAGATACTCTGGTGAGTATTGGCTTATCAAATTTTGAACTGGTGCACTGGTGCAGGAAATAAAATCCAGTTTCAGATCATAGCTTGGCCACTTCCTGGTTGTGTGTACTCAGGGCGTGTTGAACAATGTTTCTGAACTTCAGTTTCTGAACCCGCAAAATGGGAATAATATTAAAACTCTCTGAAAAATGTTGTAAGGAATCAATGTAGTCAGATGTGTACAGAACCTGGCACAGAATAGGGACTCAGTTTGAAGCAGCTCCTTTTCATCTCTGTGTCATTGCTGTTAAAGAGAATTTGGTTACCAAGGTTTCATTCACTGCTCCTTTTCTGCAAATTGGTACTTAGTTTCTTGTTCCCTGATAATATCTCTTGGATATTATGTTGTTCAACTGACGCACATCCTTAGTACTTTACATAATATTGTGCCTTACCTAATGTTAAATTTAGTACTTTACATAATATTAAAAGGGCAGAATTGCCTTGGAGGTAGATAGAGTCTAGATATCAGGTCATTTTGTCCCAGTTTGTGAATTTGGGGTTTCTATGTCCATCCAGATTTTTGCCTATCAATGTAGCTGTCCCCTTAACCTCTGTTATCCAAGCTATCTAGAAATAGTAAAGTAATTCACTAAATTAGTAGTCCAGAGTTCAAAGGGCAATTGTTTTATGTAAGTGTTTTAAAAGAGTCATATCCTCCAAAACGTAAGCAATGCAGTAAATCTGTCCAGTCTAAGTGTGTTATGATTAGGCTGGATTAACTTTCTTCCATTAAAAGAGAAATGTAGAACTCTATGCTGCAGACAAGGTAACTGGTAAATGTCCATCATGGATGGACAAAATACTTGTTTGGTTGTATGCTGACATTTAGTTTCCCAACCTCAGAATTTGTTCATGAAATTGGTATGAGCCCTAGAGTCTGCTTAGAGTGAATAAAGGGTATGTATGTGTTTGTGTGTGTGTTTGTGGGTGTGTCTGTGTGTTCTTTGAGAGGAGGAGACTGAATATGTCCTTGAAAGTCCATAGAAAGGTCATGACAAGTCAGCAAGCATCATAATAAAGAATTATGTGTGCTCATAATGTTGAGGCCCTATTCTCAGTGCTTTCTATGTTATTAATAATTTATTTATTTAATGCTGACAACAATCCTGTGAGGTAGTTGTGCTAATTATTCACATTCTATAGATGAGGATACTGAGGCACAGAAAAGTTAAGTGATTTGCTCATGGTCAATCAGAGTTGGCATACAAACTACGATGAAGCAGCTTCAAATTTGATGCTGTCAATTACTATGCTGCCTCTAGCATGGTGATGTGGGCTGAGAAGCATTCAAAGGGCTTTTCATTACCCCAAATCCATAGTGGATTCACTATCCATAGCCTAAAGGCTATTCACAAATAGCCTTTACAAAGGGTCCCCCATGAGCAAACAACATAGTGTGCTGCTCCTTTCAAACCTTGCCACCAAGGACATTTCCCAGTCACTCTGGGGAGGGTTATGCTCTCTACCCCAGCAGGAGAACATAGTGTGAATCCAGGGCCTCTCACCATCAGCCCCAGAGATCAGGGCAGAGGCCACTGTGGGGGTGGCTGGTGGAGAAGTTACAGCAAATATGGTTTGACTCTTAAGAGGTCTCTGGGGAGCTTCTGCATGGATTTTTCAAGGCAAAGAACAGAGGCTAATAGCATAGAAGCTTTCCATAGTAACAATGGAGTGACATCCATGGGGAGGGGAGCAGGGAAGAGAGGATATCACCAGGGCCCAAGCCCCAGGACTGCTGTGGGGCTAGGGTCAGTGTGAGAGCAGCTGGCTCTCTTACTACAACCTGTGAAGTTGTTACTGTGAAAGCAGGATGGTGGAGCAACACTTCCATCTGAACTGCACCTTAGGGAGAACTCATGCCAAGAGATATCCCAGCTCTGGGTCTCCTATTGAACAGGCTAGTCAAAGTGTCCTCAAACACACAAGATATGGCTACTGACTTCATTAATTGTTGTTTGCCTGTTATCATAGTACATTTTCTGCTGCTATAACACAATACCACAGACTGGGTAATTTATAAAGAACAAAAGTTTATTTGGCTCATGGTTTTAGAGGCTGGGAAGTCCAAGAGCATAGTGGTGACATATGGCAAGGGTCATCCCATAGCAGAAGGACAGAAAGAGAAAGTGAATGCAGGAGACAGAGAGCAAATGGTGGCTGAATTTATCTTTTTATCAGGATCTCATTCCTGTGATAATGGCACTAAACCATTTATGAAGGCACAGTCCTCATGGCCTAATCATCTCTCATAGGCCCTGCCTCTTAACACTGTTACAAAGGCAATTAAGTTCCCAACATATAAACTTTTGGGGGACACATTCAAACTGTAGCACCTGTATAAATGGGTCTGTAAGCCTAGGATGCATTCTATTTGTGTTGAGTCTTTATTCCGTAGGCTGGTTACTCATTTGTTACTTTCAAAAGTATTTATTTGATGTGTTGTAGGCCCCTAAAGAGAATAACTAAGGAAACCATTCACCACAGAATTCAGCATCAACACAGCATATTGTGATGATTTACTGATCATCAGTAAAAGATTTTATCTAACATTTACCCTATTGCAGGAGGATTAGAGAAGAAAAACCTCTGAAAATCCATCCTCAATTCAACAATCAGTAATTGCACCCAAAACAATTTAAGACAGAGTATTTTCTACCTTCATCTTCAGCCTCATAGGAGACCTTTGTTCCCGTGTCCCCACATATGGCAGTGTCTTTCCTGACAGGATACCTTCAAGAAAAAGGGAGAAAAAAATGTGTAATAAGCTAAAGTTACATACATATCTAAGATGTCATTCTCAATTGTTAATTCAAGCAGGGGGCTTATCTAGCTTTTTGTCTAATTGAATGAAGGCATTTGATACCTTGTCTATATTCAAATTGATTTCCTCTTACAAACTAATAAGCACAAATGACTGTTCAACATGGATTGATTGATACCATACTCTAGAGGCCGCTAACTCTTAAGATCCCACCTGTTGAGAATCTCAACGAAGATTTTGGCTCCATGGCGTGCAGTGAATCTCAGCGGGGATACAAGGAACAAAGGAGATGGTGAAACTCCCGCCCTAGAAAAGGAGATAGAGGCCACTTTCCCTTGGCTCTGTGTTGCCAGGACCCAAACTGATCTTGTTTCTGTTTTCTTGTTTCCATTACTTACATCCTCTCCTCTTATGTCTCTCTACTTCCTTCTCCTCTTTTCTTCCCTTCCCTTCCCTTCCCTTCCCTTGCCTTCCCTTCCCTTCCTTTCCCTTTCTTTCCTTCCCCTCCACTCTCCTCTTTTGTCCTCTCAATTTTCTTCCTTCTCCTTGCCTTTTCATTTTGAGTTTTCCTTATTGTCATGACAGAATTCAATATGCATTTCTCTAATGGTAACAATGGTTAGACTTATGTTCATGGCTTATTTCCCATCCTTATTTCCTGTTTGCCCATCTTTTGATTGGGTTATTTATTTTATTTTGGTGGAATTTGAGATAAATAAATATAGAAATAGATATATAGGTATAGATATAGATTCTGGATATAAGTCCCTTGGCAAATATTTGATTTACAATTATTTCTTCCCATTCTGTGGATTTTATTCTCATTCCTTTAGCAGTTCTTTTGAAAAGCAGAAGTTTTACATTTTTGGGAAGCCTGATTTATCTATTTGTTATTTTATGGCTTGTGTTTTTTGGTGTTGTATCTGGAAATCTTTACCAACCCAGGCCCCAAGGATTTTCTCCTGTATCTCCTGATAGAAGTTTTATAGTTTAAGTTTTCACAATGATGTCAATGATCTGTTTGATGTATTTCAAATTAATTTTTGTGTATAGTCAGAGGTATGGATATTTTTTTGCATATGGATATTCAATTGTTCCAGTGCCATGTATTAAAAAGTATATTTGTTATTTTTCCGGTGAATTACCTTTGCAAATCTATCAATAACCACTTGAGCAAATGTGTAGGTCTATTTCTGGACTCTCTGTTCTGTGCTATTGGTCTATTTGTCTATCTTTATGGCAATACCACACTGTTTTGATCATGGTGGGTTTATTTTAAGACTTTAAAACAGGTAGTGTTAACCTTACAACTTTGTTCAACTTTTTCAAAGTTATTTTGGTTCTTCTAGGTCCTGTGCAGTGTCATGTAAATTGTAAAGCAATTTGTCAAACTGTACACAAAGTTTGCTGGAATTTTGGCTGAGATCACATTAAATCCACAGGTAAGTTTTGAGAAATTTGACATCTTAACAAAATTGAGTCTTCTAATTCATGAATGTATCTTCCTGTGTATAGAACTCGTCCTTAATTTCAGTCAGCAATATTTTGTAGTTTCAGAGTCATATTTATCCCTAAGTATTTTATATGTTCAATGCCATTGTAAGTGGTATTTTAAAATTTCAATTTCATATTACTTGTTGCTAATATATAGAAAGATACTTGTTTGGTTGTTTTTTGTTTTCACTTGTCATGAGCCATTTATTCTGGATAGGAGGCCACACTTTCTAAGACACTTGTTTTGTAATGATCTTGTACTCTGAAACCTTACTAATCTCACTTATCTGTTCCAGTAGCTTCTGTAGAGTACATCACATTTTCTCTGCAAATAATTATGCCATCTGAAAATAAATTCACTTTGCTTCTTCTTTTCTAACCTGTGCACATTTTACATTTTTTTTCTTGTTTATTGCACTGAATAGAACTCCCAGTATAATATTAAATAGAAATGATATGGTACACATTTTGCCTTTCTCCTGATCGTAGCAAGAAAACATTTAGTCTCTCACCATCAATTATGACGTTAGCAGTAGGGTTTTACTTATATAATCCTATCTTCTTTTCTTTTTTTCTTTTTTTGAGATGGAGTCCCATTCTGTCATCCAGGCTGGAGCGAAGTGGTACAATCATAGCTTATTGTAGCCTCAAACTCCTGGGCTCAAGCAATCCTCCCACCTCAGCCTTCTGAGTAGCTGGGACTACAGGCATGCACTACCATGCCTGACTAATTTTTTAAAATTTTTTGAAGACACTGAGTCTTGCTTTTTAGCCCAGGCTGGTCTTGAGCTCCTGACCTCAAGCAATCCTCCCACCTTGGCCTCCCAAAATGCTGGGATTACAAGTATGAGGCATATTCCTTTTTTCAAGTTGAAGAAGTTCCCTTCTATTCCTAGTTTGTTCACCATCAATAAAAAATAAATGTTAGATTTTGGCAAAAGTTTTTACTGTGCATATTGAAATGATCATATGGTATCTCATTTTTGTTTGTTTGTTGATAGGATGAATTACATTAATTAATTTTTTAGTTTTAAACCAAACTTACATTCCTGAGATAAATCCCAGGATGTAATATTCCTTTTTAATATATCACTGGATTCAATATGCTAAAGTTTTGGAAATAATGTTTATATCTACGTTCATGAGAGGTAGTGGTCGGTACATTTCTTGTAGTGCCTTTGTCCGATTATGATATCAGGGTAATGCTGGTCTCATAGAATTAATTGAGAAGTGTTCCCTTTCTTCAATTTTATGGAGAATTTCAGGGATAATTGTTATTTCCTTATTAAATGTTTGGTAAAATTCAGAAGTGAAGTCATTTGGGCCTAGAGGATTTTCTTGTGGGAAGGTTTTTTTTATTATTTCAAATTTTACAGGGGTACAAATGTTTAATTTACATATATTACATTTGCACCGCCAGAGTCAGAGCTATGGTATGTGCATCCCAGACAGTGTGCACCGCACCCATTAAGTGTGCATTTACCCATCCCTTCCTCTCCTTTCCCACCTGCCCAACACCCGATGAATGTTACTTCTGTATGTGCACATAAGTGTTGATCAATTAGTACCAATTTGATGGTGAGTACACGTGGTGCTTGTTTTCCCATTCTTATGATACTTCACTTAGGAGAATGAGCTCTAGCACTACCCAGGATAATACAAGAGGTGCTATATCACCATTGTTTTTTGTGGCTGAGTAGTACTCAATGGTATACATATATTACATTTTCTTAATCCACTCGTGTATTCATGGGCACTTGGGTTGTTTCCACATCTTTGCAATTGTAAATTGTGCTGCTATAAACATTCGAGTTCAGATGTCTTTATCATAGAATGACTTTTTTTCCTTTGTGTAGATGTCCAGTAGTGGGATTGCTGGATCAAATGGTAGTTCTACTTTTAACTCTTTGAGGTATCTCCACATTACTTTTCCATAGGGGTTGTACTAGATTGCAGTCTCACCAGCAGTGTGTGAGTGTTCGTATCTCTCTGCATCCACGCCAACATTTGTTGTTTTGTGACTTTTTGATAAAAGCCATTCTTACTGGAGTTAAGTGATATCTCACTGTGGTTTTTATTTGCATTTCCCTGATGATTAGAGATGTTGGGCGTGTTTTCATATGTTTCATGGTCATTAGTCTATCTTCTTTTGAAAAGTTTCTGTTCATGTCCTTTGCTCACTTTTTAATGAGGTTATTTTTTTTTCTTACTGATTTTCCTGAGTTCTATATAGATTCTAGTTATTAGCCCTTTGTAAGATGCATAGCATGCAAATATTTTCTCCCATTCTGCAGGTTGTCTATTCACACTAGTGATAGTTTCTTTGGCTGTGCAGAAGCTTTTTAATTTGATCAGGTCCCATTTATTTACTTTTGTTGTTGCTGTGATTACTTTTGGGGCCTTCTTCATAAATTCTTTGCTTAGGCCAATGTCTCTAAGAATTTTTCCAACATTCCCTGCTAGAATTCTTATGGTTTCATGCCTTAGGTTTAAGTCTGCTATCCATTGTGAGTTGATTTTTGTGAGTGGTGAGAGGTGTGGATCCTGTTTCAGGCTTCTACATGTGGCTATCCAATTTTCCAGTGCACCATTTATTGAATAGGGATTCTTTTTCCCAGTTTATGTTCTTGTTTGCTTTATCAAAGATCAGATGGCTGTCTCAGGATGGTTTTACGTCTGGATTCTCAGTCCTGTTCCAAAGGTCTATATCTCTGTTCTTGTGCCAGAACCATGCTATTTTAGTTACTATAGCCTTGTAGTATAGCTTTGAAGTCTGGTAAATTGATGCCTCCCAGTTTGTTCTTTTGGCTTAAGGTTACTTTGGCTATGCAGTGTCTTCTCTGGTTCCGTATGAAGCATAGAATTATTTTTTCTAGATCTGTGAAAAATGATGTTGATATTTTAATAGGGATTGCATTGAATCTGTAGATCGCTTTGGGTAGTACAGACATTTTAACGATGTTGATTCTCCCAATCCATGAGCATGATATGGTTTCATCTGTTTCTGTCCTCTGCTATTTCTTTGTTTTGGGAAGGTTTTTAACTGCAAGTTGAATTTGTTTCATAGCTATAAAGCTATTAAGGTTATCTATTTATCCTTGAATGAGCTTTTGATACTTCGTGGCTTTCAAAAGATTTGTTTACTTTATCACACCTGTCAAATTTATTGACAGAAAATTGCTCATGATGTTTCCTTATTATCCTACTAATATCTGTAGTATCTGTGGTCATGTCATCTCTCTCATTCTTTATATTAATACTTTTTGTCTTCTCTCTTTTTTTCACTAAATCAGTCTGGCTATAGACTGTCAATTTTATTTATCTTCTCGAAGAACCAGGTTTAAGTTGTATTTCTTATTTTATCTATTGTTTTTCTGTTTTTTATTATATTGATCGACACTTGAATCTTTATTATTTCCTCTGTTTTGCCTACTTTGTTTCAATTTGCTATTTTTTCTAGTTTATTAAGGTAGAATCTGAGGCCATTGATTTGATGCCTTTCTTTTCTAATATAGGCATTTAGTGCAACAACCTTCCTCCTATGTTCTGCTTTAGTGGTATCCCACACATTTTGATACTTGGTGTTTTCATTTTCATTCAGTTCAAACTAGCTTCTAATTTCTCTTTTGAATTCAAGGAGTAATTTATCCCAAAGTCCACATTTTAGTTCACTGGAGCTACAATGGCAAAAATACCAGTTCTGGAGGCTTGTAAGTCCAAGATCAAGGCACAAGAAGCATTAGTGTTAGTTGAGGGTCCACTTCCTGGTTCATAGATGGCAGTCTTCTTGTTGTGTCCTCACCTGGTGGAAGGGGTCAAAGGAGTTTCTGGGGTCCCTTTTATAAGGCTTCTCATCCCATTTATAAGAGCTCAGCACTCATGACCTAATCACTGCCCAAAGGCCCCACCTCCAAATACCCTCACATTGGGGATTAAGTTTCAACATATGAATTAAGGGAAGACACATACATTTAGTCTATAGCAGTCTATCTATAAGAGAAGCACAAGATAACAAAATGAACAATGTCTTCAAAATATATGGATAGACTTTCACAATGATGTCAGGTCAGGGCCCCAAAGTGCAGATTTAATCGCATCATTTCTTTGATGACCTTCCATGGTATCCCAATACCTCTGGAATAAATCTCAAATTATTTTGCTTCTAGAATTTGAGGCTCTTGTGATCTGTCACCTGCTCAGCTTTCCAGCTTTACTTCCCACAACTCACAGTTACTTGAGCAAACTATACTAACCAAATATTCCCTCCACACGCCCTGATATTTCCCATGTTCCTCTTCTGATGTTTTTCTCTCCAAATAAACTGACCCACCAGTACTACCCCCAATCATAATGCCCACCTTAAATGTCACTTCTTCCAGGAAGTGTTTCCAGATTATATCTGAGGCCATATTTCCTTCCCTTGAATTCTAATACCAATTTTGTTAGTTTTCTACTGCTGCCATAACAAATTACCATAAAATTAGTAGCTTAAAACAATACAAACTTATTCCCTTACAGTTATGTAGGTCAGAAGTCCAGACAGGCTAGGCTGGTTTCTCCTCTCCAAATCTCACAAGGTTGAATCAAGGTGCTCTCCAGCTAGTCTCTTAATTCAAGACTTTGGGAAGAATTCTCTTCCAATATCATTCAGGTTCTTGATAGAATCCAGTTTCTTGTAGTTTTAGGACTACATTCCACCTTTCTGGCTGTCATCTGAAGACTCCTTTAGATCCTAGAAGCCTCTCCATTCCTTTCACATAGGCCCCTATATCATAGAGCCAACAATAGCATGTCTAATCCTTCTCATGCTTGGAATCTCTCTGACTTTTCCTTCTACTGACACTCTCTTCTGCCAGCCAGAGAAAATTCTCTGCTTTTAAGGGCTCGTATGATCTCACTGGGCCCACCTAGGTAATTCAGGATGATTTCCTGTATTTTAGTATTCATGATCTTATTTACATCTACAAAGTCTTTTTTTCCATGTGAGATAATGTAAAATATTCACGAGATCAGCAAAGCAGATCATTCTCTCTACCACAGACCTCTACTTGAACCTCACTTCCTATCCGGTATTTCAGTTGTTTGCATGTTTGTCTTAACTCCTTTTCTAGACTGTAAGCCCCTGAAGAACAGAAAGTGCATCTTATTCATCATTGTATTGCACAAAATGCCTAGGACTGGCAGGTAGTAACTAATTACTAGATTTAGGCTGAAGGAATAAAATGTAATGGTCTTCCATCAAAGCTATAGGATATATGCAGCATTGATTCTTAAGTTGGTGGAGATATTTCTGGGTGGCCAAAGAACTAAGTGGGTATTATGGTTGGGATATAGTTCATTACACCCCACTAAGTCTCATGTTGAAATTTGATCCCTAATGTTGGAGGTGGGGCTTAGTGGGAGGTGTTTGGGTCATGGGGGTGGATCCCTTATGAATGGCTTGGTGAGTGAGGGAGTGAGAGAGTTTTCAGTCTATTAGTTCCCATGAGAACTGGTTGTTTAAAAGAGCCTGATACCTCCTCCTCTTTCTCTTTTTGCTTCCTCTCTCATCATGTGATGCCTGATCTCCTTCACCTTCCGTGAGTGGAAGCTTTCTAAAGCCCTTACCAGAAGCAGATGCTGATGCCTTGCTTCTTGAACAACCTGCAGAACCATGAGCCAAATAAAGCTCTTTTCTTTATAAATTACCCAGCCTCAGGCATTCCTTTATAACAAAACAAATGGATTAGGACAATGGGTAAATACTAATATGTTTGGTTTGGTAAGGTAGGAGCCGATCTGGGTTTTGGTCCTAAATTGCAAAGCAGATGATTTTGGTTCTGGGTCCTGCTCCACATTTTATTATTTCTCATGGCCTTTCAGTTAATTATCCTGAAATTCATACATTTACCAAGGAATCAGTAATAGTTTCATTTTCCAAAATTTATTCCACTTATTTATTTCCTTTTCAAACTGTATTAACTAGTACTTCTGAAGTGTGTTAAAATGATAATGCAAATAGTGAGAATGTATTTTTCAATCATTATTTTAACAAGAAAGTGTCTATTATTTTGCTATTATATACAGTGTGACTTTCACATAAATATGAAGGGTTTTTATATCATTTTAGGATATAACTTACTCTCCTAATTGGGAAAAGATATATGTAAGAGAATATCTACTTCAGAAGTTGAAGGTAATAGGAAATAGGAAATTGTCGAAATGAGGACCTTGTGGGAACAAGTTAAATAAACCATGGTACATTCATATACATTTTAGATATTAATAGAAATGAGGTGAATCCATATGTCCTGATATGGAAACATCTTCAAATTGTATGCTAAATATAAGGCGAGATCCTAAAAAAAATAATAATAAATTAGAAAAGTAAGATTCTGATCATTATTTTTTTAACAAATACACAATACTTGCTGTGGTCTAGGAAATATTCTAGATGTTCTAAATGTCTGACCTCATAATTACTCTTGCAGATACTATCTGTATACTTTAAAGGAGTGGATTTTACTTTATGTAAATTAATCTGCAAAAGAACTGATTTTTTAAAATTGTAAAGCAGTTTAGTTTGGGGTCCCGCTCTCAGTTTTTGGTCTCTCTCACCCTGTCAGCTCATTGTACTCAACTATCCAAGGCTCCCTCTGGGAGATTCCCAACATCATGTCTCCTAGGCCTATCCTATAAAATTCTCTAACCCTCTCTATACCAATCTCACTATCAAAATTTACCTGCCCTATTTTTCTTTCCCATACCCACAATTCTCAATTAGCCATCAAAGTAGAAATTTCAGCCCTATTTATTTTCAAACAGGAGTTCCCTTTTTCCCTTGTTAGCAGCCATTTTCTTATAGCTGCTTCTTCCACATTAAGGGAAGTCAACGGACCCTTGTGAAAAATGCACTTTCAGAGCAGTTATCAGTTCTGAAAGAGGCAAAGGAGTTAGTTGTGGGATGGTTTCAGGACTCCTTTAAATATAACATTCCCAAAGACAATACTCTATAAGTGTGTTTTCAATAAAACAATAAATGGTCTCCAATTCCTTATGTGGAAGGTACCATCATAGGTTAGGAACACCTGAGATGGGCTGCATGTGTAATTTAACTAAATCCTGGTTTCAACATATCATTTCGCCTAATGATAACTTCAGCCTTTATAACTGTAAACTCCTGCAACCTGTGCTGCCCTCTTAGATTCCCAAACGAAACTTGGCTACTTCCACATTTTTCTTTGCCCATATTCCAAGGCCCTCTAAGTTGCTCTTGGTAGGAGCTAAAGCATCTATTCTAAGAGAGAGAATGCTAACCTCCATTGTAAATATTAAACTCCACCTCTATAACAAAAACATTTTCCAAGTTCCAGCTTATAGCTTACTGCTTCCAAGCAACAATGGACAATAAGAAGGTGAGACCCTCTGATTTCATTGTCATTGAATTTGATCTGTGTGTTTTTAGAACTCCTCTGAGAGAAAGAAGATTGTTCCTGAATAAATTACTGGATTTCTCTAGAATGAAAGGAAAAATCCTAAAGGGAATATAACTATTTTCTCTCACAGATTTAGATTTCCAGTAAGAGTGATTTCATGCTAAAATTACCAAAGACACTGATACTTTCATTAAAATTATATATACATATATATGATTAAAATATGGTGCCAGTAGTATTAGGCACCATGA
The DNA here is from genome assembly GCA_963574885.1 of Lepilemur ruficaudatus. Classification (NCBI taxonomy): domain Eukaryota; kingdom Metazoa; phylum Chordata; class Mammalia; order Primates; family Lepilemuridae; genus Lepilemur; species Lepilemur ruficaudatus. Next base: position 24,795 of record CAUYRT010078740.1, read on the forward strand.
TGTGCAGTGAACATAATACAGAAGATATTTATGTCTCATTTTATTTTATGTCATCACATCCTGTTTACATTATTCTTTGATGTATTCACATGATATAAATTACCTTCAAACATTCTTGTCAGTGACACTTTGCAAAGGAAAGACAACATTCTAGGAAATCACCATTGTACTTGGAGTTGCAAGAATGTTTTAATCTTTTATGATTGTTTGCCTCATATAAAAAAGTCCCATATTTTATTGAACCAGATTCTGTTAACAGATTCTCATGTCATTGTATAGTTTGCAGAATTTTGTAGTCATAAAAAATAAATTCCTTCCTGAAGACAAATGAACATATATCTTTGCTTAACTTACTTAGCAGTTCTGGAATTGGTCCAAACACATTGTATTTGTGGTTTTATAACCTTATCAATATTAAAAAAAATTAAATATTTGTCAATTGCTTACTACTTGAAAGGCACTGTACTAGGTGCTAAGATGGTGTTACAAGGATTCATATGATATCAACCCTAGAACCAAATACACTAGTAAAGGAGAAGACATGTATGCAAACAACTGTAATAAAAGCCCTAAGCTGCACATTTGGCTCTAGTAAAGTAGTATGGAAGTTCAGAAGAGGCATTAGAAAATACATAACGCAGGATATGGGATTTATTCAGGTTATGGCAATAGCCCATTGAGGCTTGGATGGAGGTTGTATGTAGGTGAATAGATTGCAATCAGGCTATAAATTTAGGATGGGACCAGACTTTGAAAAACCTTAGATACCACAATGGGGAGTTTGACATTTCAAGAAATTAGATGTTTTTCAATAGACAAAGTATTCAATATCTTCTGCAGCAATCTATCAACCTCTTGACAACTGTCTCGTTGACTGGAGACTTTGGCTGCCAGCTTTTCTCTCCATGCCAAGCCCCGCCACCATCATCTTTGGTGACTCTAATGTCCACAATAGACAATCCTTCCAATATTCTGGCCTCTCCATTCCTTAATGTTTACCAGCTCTTCACTTCACCTAACCACTTCGAGGGCAGTACTTTGGACTTTGTCCCTGTGAAAGACTGCTTCATCTTTGAAATTTTAAATTCAGATTATCCACTCTATCAATAGCCACTCATTTTTCCAGTTCTTTCATTCCATTGCTCTTATTGCACCTGTACTTGCACAACATCAAGACCTCTATCAGTCACCTCTCATCATTTCCTTTTCTGTGAAGCCTGGATCCTATTGTCCATAACTTCCATATTCTTATTAGCATCCTCAATTCCTTCAACCGTAATTTTAATTCCTACTTCCTGGCAAAAACACAACTTGCAGATCAATCAATTTACCTCTCTACATCTATACCAAGGTTGCTGAGTGAAAAATCTCCCCAATGCACAAATGAATTACTGAATACTTTCCTAATTTTCAATCTCATCTAGGGCTTACACACTACTTAGAAAACCATTTGTATTTCCCTTGTCTGCTGCTTTTCTCTTTTCCACTCCAACCCTATGCTCTCATTCACAGACTATGATCTCAACTCCTGCTTCACAGAGAAAATAACAGCCATCTCAAGGGAACACTCTCAACTTCCTTGTATGCCAACTATAAACTTAACAGCCTCCACATCCAGTATACAGATGGTAACTGAAGCCCTGGGAAAGATTAATATTGTTCAGGAGACAGTGTGTGTATAGAACTTTGATTTTTCAATATTTACAGTAGATATGAATCACCTAGGATGCTGGATTAAAATGCGTATTCCAGGGTGCTCTGAAGTTCTGAAAACTACTAAGGGACAGAGAAATTTACATTTTTAACAAGCACATTAAGTCACAGTGATACAAGTGTTTTAAGAGCCACATTTTGTGGGATTTATTTATTTATTTATGTCAGCATGTTACGGGGGTACAAATGTTTAGGTTACATATATTGCCTTATTTACATATAGGAATTGGTTAAGACTCTTCCTAAAATAAAATCCGTGACTCTCATACATTTATATTCTGATATGTTTCCTTGAAATTCATTTAAATAAACAGAAATATAGCTAATATGTTTGGAACAAACCACCCTAGGAATGCTTAGTGGAGTGTTTAGCATATA
>CAUYRT010078741.1:0-48695 GCA_963574885.1 Lepilemur ruficaudatus
TAATTGGACAACTAAAAATATATACAAAAAATTAGCCAGGCATGGTGGCACATGCCTGTAGTCCCAGCTACTCGGGAGGCTGAGGCAGTAGGATTGCTTGAGCCCAGGAGTTTGAGGTTGCTGTGAGCTAGGCTGATGCCACGGCACTCACTCTAGCCTGGGCAACAGAGTGAGACTCTGTCTCAAAAAAAAAAAAAAAAATACTATCCAGTACTATAAATTAACACAATGGTATAGCTCCAATCTTTACCAACCAAAGAACGTTTCTCATGTCAATAATTTCAGGGGTAAAAACAAGGAAAGTATTTAGCAAAAGGCTCCTGGCTAAAGGGGGTAAGTAAAGGTACCTCGTATTACTGAGATCTTGTGAATAGACGAAATCATTAAAGAGAAATCAAATCAAATGACAGTGTTTAAAAAAAATGGAAAATTTTCAACCCTTCCATGGTTTGTCATTTTTTCTCACATTTTATTATAGCTCCCTCACCTTCAGGATCTCCTGGCTGTTCTCGATGCCCTCTTCTTGCCAGGTGTCAAGTATTCTCTCCACAGACGCGTGGCCCATCCCATCGTCCAGGCAGGAGAAGACCCGGAAGCCAGTGGTACTCGTCATTGCCAATGGGGTGGTGGTGCGTCGTCCACTCTCATCGAAAGACTGGAAGAAGAAGGAGACCTCAGCAGGCTTAGCTTGACTCCAGGCATTTCAACAAGATGCTGGTCAAGACCGAAGTTGGGTAGTCCCGACCACAATGGGCAGAAGACATGTTTCTCTAATTTACACTGCTGGGGAAAAACAACAGTCACGCAGCCTCTTTGATCTCTGTCCCCAAGTGAGTCAAAGCCTACAAAGCTCATCAAAAACAACTGTCTGGCAGAGAGCTCTTTGACATAGGCGAGATGTGTCTCTACTTAACACCAGATTTCTTTTGACCCAGAGCTGACATTAAGAGGCATAATTAGTGGCCTTCCTACTCTGTAATTTATGGTCATTTCTCAAACCCAACCTTTCCTTTTTAATGGTTTAGTCGTTCTTGTTCTTCCTTTGCTTTGCTCACTCTTAGTATTTTGCTTCAGACATCAGATTAATTCATTAGAAATTATTCAAATGAGTTCTAACGTTTACTCACAAAGGAAGCATTTCCTGTTTGTTTCTCACCTGCATGGAGAGGTGTCTTTTCAGTTGTCTGTATGGAGTAGATGCTGATGGTGTAAGGGATTTTCCATTTTTAAACAAACCATAGAAAAAATCTTCCACACTCATTGTACCATCAGGGTCAAGATTATGGAATACTTCCTCAAGCATCTAGAACACAGTAACCACATATTTTAAATACTTCACTCAAAATAACACAAGGCCCAAAGTATATTTCCGGCCAACAGAAATCAGCACCACTGTTTATCCCAGGATTCCAGAAATATAATTATGTCCCTTTATTTGCATTTCACTGAATTTATTTCCCTTTCCAGTAATGATATGTGCTCTCCCTTCATACAAATAAAGTCCATTTTCAACATCTTCATAATCCTATGCAATTTAGCAATTAACTGTTTTCTCTTTTACTCATGCTCCTATGACAGACAATCTTTAATATTGCTACACATTATTCTTAAAAATAAAAAAATTGGCCAGGTGCAGTGGCTCACGTCTGTAATCCTAGCACTCTGGGAGGCAGAGGAAGGAGGATCACTTAAAACTAGGAGTTCAAGACCAGCCTGAGTAACACAGTGAGACCCTGTCTCTACAAAAAATAGAAAACTTGGCCGGGTGTGGTGGCGCACACTTGTAGTCTCAGCTACTGGGAAGGCTGAGGTAAGAGGATTGCTTCAGCCCAGGAATTTGAAGTTGCTGTGAGCTATGATGATGCCACTGCACTCTAGTCCAGGCAACAGAGGGAGACCCTATCTCAAAGAGAAAAAATTACTTAAAAAATATATAGCTTCCTAGTATCATAACAATGGAAATTAGTTGGATGTTCATAATGCCTCTATACTGTGGTGATTCTAAGTGATATTTTGCTTACATTGAATTTCTGAAATTGGTATGGTAGCACAGAATTTGGTCTGGGACAGATTGTAATGATCTAAGAGTTTGGGTCTGAAACCTATAACTTGGGGTTTAGAACCTTACTTAGAGCAACACTGCATCTATTGGGTTTTCGTTTTAATGCTTTAGCACAGGAGAAACAAAGACTGGGTGAGAAGGATTTTACGTGTATGTAAAAGAAGGGTTCTGAGAGATGTAAAGATGAGGGAGTTCTGACTGGCTATTTTGTACCCCCGACAATAATCAAGTGGTCCCCAACATATAACAGGGGAAGGGGAGACTGGGCTACTGCCCCATCTAAAGGCTTGCCTGGAAACGGGTCATTCCCTAGCTCCACAGAGGCGTGGGCTGGGGAACGGTGCAATGGGAATCATACAATAGGAAGGAAAGACAAACACCTCTCACGGGCAATTGGACTCCTCTTTATTTGGGGGCATACATTTTTCCTATAGAAACATGCTCCAATGTACAAAACAGAAATCACCTGGATATCTTGTTAGAATGCATTCTTGCACATAGTAAGTTTGGTGGTGGGGCCTGAGACTCTGCATTTCTAACAAGCTCCTGGGTGTCACCCACGCCACAGAGTAGCAAGGAGGCAGAATAAGCAACAAATTTACTCTTGTGGCATTAGATCCTATGATTGGGTCCATCCTAACAGAGGCCTCAATTTGCTTAACACATTCTCAAATTTTTGGTATTTATTCCATAAATCTGGACTATTGCTAAGATTTATGTCATCTCATAATTGTTGGTTTTATTCATGTAAGTGCTTGAGGCAGCTGTTTCATCTCAAATGCTTTTTTCCAATCACACTCAATAGGAAAGGTCTGTTTCCATTCCTGCTTTTATACTACTTCCTCTAGAGAGAACCCTGAAACAAGAAAACCATTCCAAAGAGGAGAAATCTTTGGAAGAAGCAATAGTTCTTAATAGAGAATCTTGTGGTCAAATCAATGGAAAGGTATGTGGGGCAAGATTCTGAGGTTGTCGAGATCCCTTTGCCTGTCTTTTTTGTTGTTATCAACCAAAACAACACTTGAGGACAAGGCTTTCAGGACCATCAAACCGCAAGTTACGGGAAAATCCAGGTGTGCTGATTGAAGTTAGCAAGGTAACGGTTTGGCTCTAACATTAGATCCACACTGCCTGACCTTATGACCTTGGCCAAATCAGTGCACAGCTTCCAGATGGCCTAAACACCCACCAGGTGGCCCATTGAAGGTGGTGGAGCAGGTGAGCCCTGCCAGTGATTTCAGATGGGGGAGTGGGCAAGCAGTGAATAAAAGGGTATAGATTCAGAACACAGTGGATGGGCAGGGTGAGGCAGAAGGGAATGCAGGCAAAATGGGCAACCAGGAGATCCCTACCCTCTGGGCAGGAGCTGCCTCTAGAACAGGGAGAACATTCTCACTCCCCATGACACATGGGCCGGGTCTATGGTTGGCTGGTTTTCTGATGTGTAATGTAGGAAATGATGCACCAGAATAGGGATCACAAACCCAAATACCCAGAGAGGCCGGAAGATGATGTAAATGAATGAGGCAGGATGGTTTTAAGATAGTGGAAAGCAGTGACTGTTGGCAAACTGAACACAGGCCTGCCTGCCCTCTCCAATGGAGCCAGCTGCGTCTCACTGCCTGCAAAATGGAACCAAATCTTGGATTTTTTTTTAAAAAAACTCTTGAGTTTAAAAAGCGTAGCAGTAAGTTCAACTTTTAAAGCATTAGGCAAGCCAAATAAAATAGGTTTTGGGCCAGATTTGGCATCAAGGAGGCTAGTTCGCCATCCCTGACCTGTTGTCATTCTTGTTTCTGGGAAGCAGAGTTCCAGTTATAGTCAAAAGATAGTAAATCTATTTCCCCTTCATGAAAACATGCAGCAGTTGTGATCTCACTCTCCTTATATCTATAAAATGAAGGCGTGACTAAATCTAAAACTTCTTTTGGTTGTAAAATTTTAGGATTCCAAGTTTATGTTAATGAGATCATCTTGAACTTCCAGCTCCTCTGTGGTTTAGAGCTGGTACTAGTAAGTACTATAGTATTTCATGATTGTTCTTTAGGAGGAAAAACACTCAGCAGAAGCTATATTCAATAAATAATTCTTTATTCATCCTCAGACCAGAGAAAAATAACTAAATGAACTACTTCTTTTCCTGGGTTTTGGAAACTCCACCATAGAAGAAAACACAGCTCCCCACAAATGGCTGTAGGTTAACAGCTTATTCCAAGAACTGGTTTTAGATAAATAACCCTAGTTTGTGAAAATATTTCTTGGCAAAAAGAACCCGAGATTCTGCATATTGCACTAGTTTATAATTTAGGAGGATGAATTTAATTTTATGACACAACAGTCACCACTGAAAAATAAGTTACCCCTGAGCCATTAAAAGGTAGTTAAAGGGTGTGTGATGGTCACATACACAAGAGAGAAGTTGGGGGGTGAGGAATCTTTTCTGTAAGCCAGGCTACTTGGAAGCTTTTGATGATAAAACTCTTTCTTGTTTAGGAAAATAATACCACTTATCCCCCAAGCAAGCAGACAGCATAGTTTCAAATATTATTATAATCACAGATCCCCAAAGCTACAACTATGGCACTAACCTCTCTCCAAGTCTCCTTTCCAGCTCTTTGAAAGATGTATCTTAGAATTATGTATAGTCTCACATTTCACAGCTATTCAGGTACAGAGCCCTGCCAGTTCCCCTCTTAATGTTTCGGAAGTTCTGAAGGTCAGAGTTTTACCAAGGAAGAGTCTTTTGGGGGCTCCTTCAAAATTCTTATTTGTACTTTCAAAACAACCAAACTGCCCTTTTCCATTTCCTCATGACTGGAATATTGTAATGGCTCCTGGCTGATCTATCTTCGCACCAGTATGTAAAAGCAGCTCAGACCATCCTCAGCAAGTAAGTTTCTCCTACACATTGCTCAATCTGCTTATGAACCCGGGGACAATGTTGAGATCTTCTTTCCAAAAACTTAAATTTATCAGACTGGCCTTCAAAATACTCACCCAACTCAAATCTACTGAGCTCCTTGCTCAATTCTTTCTCCATACTTTTCCCCTGTTTTATTCTGTGAGTGATGCCTCTACAAATATATCTGACATCACAGCCACACTGAGCTAATATCTGACAGTTTCACACGGGGTAGCATGCTTACTATACTGAGGGGCACATAATATGGGCTCAGTAAATATCAGTTATTGTCAGTTTTTCTTTTCCACAGCACAGCAAGAGCTTCTCAATGACAGAATCTTCATGGATGACTTCCTGGGCGGCGGAGGGGGGGATGACGTTTAACAAGCTTCAGGAAGTCATGATATGGCTGTTCCTAGTCTGTGGCCGGGAAGCTTTTATCACCATTATTATTTCTAAATAAAATATATTGCAAGACTTACCTCTCCATCAATATTCTGCAAACCATACTGCTCACAGATGGAGACCAGCTTCTTTCGGTTCAGGTGACCATCACGGGTGATTCCCAAATCTTCACAAACTTCTTGCAGTTTCTCTTCTATCCAGTCTTGGGGAGGAGAAGACCCGCTCTGCGAGGCATTCAAATCATCTGGGTTCCAAAACCTTAACTGGCCTGAGAGCAAAGCATATATTGTGTTGTCTCCAAAAGAATTGCAAAGAGAGAATGCCTATTCTCAAAGAAAAATGTGCTTTTTGAAAATAAGAAAAAGACAATAAATATTGATTCCATTTTCATTTGGCCCCAAAGCTCTATTGAAATGGAACCATTGGTTCTTAGGCTGCAACTAGAGCAAAAAGGCACCCTATGGCTCTCTGGCAGCCATACCTAGGGAAGAAATATTGTCTCCTGTGCAATACTGAAAAGTTCTAGGCTTTTTTTTTTTTTTAATTTCAGCTGAGAACATCACAAGCTTAGGCTGTAGTGAGATCATAAGAGAAGGCTGGTTGAGAGCCATTCCAGAGAGCTCTATGAACTCTGCCTCAAGTGCAGCTGCCAGACTGAATTATCTCCACTTCCTTTGTAGTCTAAATACTAGAGCATCTTTTACTGAGAAGGAAATAATTTCATGATAACAGTCTCAAGATTAGCCTGTTCCCAAATCTTTACATATGGATATTCTGACATACAGAAACCAAACAGTGCAACTCGAAAGAATAAATGGTTGCCAACTACAAGTTCCCAATTATAAAGATGAACTCTATTTGAAGACTTAAGGATCAAACTACTTATTTTAAAATCAAAACTGCTTATTTATCCTCTATTAAAACTCCCAGCTTCTAAATTTTCTACTTAGTATTAGAGATTCTGTAAAGTCATCACTTATCCGTGAAATAATTCCTGGCACAATGCTGTGTCCCTGGAAGAACCTTGGAGGGTTGAAAGGAGTTTCAGTGCTACTCGTACTATTTACTGACAGAAATTAAGCCTATTAGTGCTGTGTCTTTCAGGCTGGAGACCTAAGAACGCATTGTACTATAATTACGCCTAAGTACAGTTGATCCCGAGCAGGCTGTGAACGCAACTGAGGTTATGGCAGCTGATCCACAGTGCCATCTGGTGGCCAGAGCATCAACATGTTCTGAGGCTTCTTAAATACATTTGAAACTTGTCAAAGGATTCATTTTATTAATAATAGGTCACTATTTAGTTTAGGACTGTTTGCAAATAAATTTTAAAGTCTGGATAAGAGAGTAATTAGCCCATAAGTGGAATTATACATCTTAGCTGTCATTTCCTGCCTGATGTTAAATCTTAGGAATTTAAGAGCTATCAGCCGGGAATGAATTTTTTGTTGCTATTGTTCTCAACGTTAGTTCCCAACTGGCCTCCAACATCAGAAATGGAGGCAGCTGGGGCGTGAAGAGTGGCCTCTGAATGCACCCCTTCCCTTCCTGGCAGGTCCTGACACACACTCAGCTCTTACCTTCTGCTTCATACTCCTCACTGTGTTGCGTCTTCCAGTGCTAGAGAAGGCAAGAGAAGATTAGTGTGCTTTAGAACTTATTCATAAAGAACTCTCCTAGCTTTTCCCAGACCAGATCACTCTCAGCCTCGGAAATCATCATTTGAGAGAGTCACAAGATTTTAGAGCCCTCTAGTGTTTTACTCAAATGGTTTCTCTTTAGTTAACCAGCCAATCAAGAGAAGACTCCTAAGAAATACCACACAGCCTTCCACAGTACTTCACCAAGAAATTGTCTTTCTCATTTGCAAAGTCACATATTCAACAGCAAAGCCTATCACAACCAACTAAACCAAGCCAAAGCAAATATTCAGAATCCATCAACCAACATGGATTATGCATGCATTTATGAATTTGTTCTTTAATAAATGTGTACTGAGTGCTCACTTTTGTGCTAGGTACTGTACATGTTTCCAGATTCAAGAAGTTTATATGCTAACGAAGACACGCAGACAAATAATCAGGAAGCACAACAGGGCAGTGTTTTAAGAGCTATGATGAAGTTCAGGATGGTATGTGGGTACCTAAATGGGATACTTCAGACATGGTAGATCAGGGTATACTTCCTGGAAGAAGCAACATCTAAACTAAAGGATAAATTGCAGAGAGCAAAGTGAAGAAAAGAAAGCAGTTATAATTCCTGAAGCAAGGAGGCAAGAATGATGCTGGTATGTTTGTGGCACACTGAGGAGAGAGATGCAACCCAAAACAAGTGGGCTAGAAGCGTGAGTTAAATAAAACATACATTACCAGCAAATTATATTAATAGTAGTGAAATTTATCTGAAATGGACCATTTTGTCCCCTTATCATGCTACATTACTTCTGGGTCTTCTCCAAGGTCACAACATACAGTTGTGGACAAAAGCACCCAGCCAAAGACACAAGTGAGGACCAAAAATCCAGCCCTTGCTCCACTGGCCAAGCATGGTACAGGTCAGCTTCCAGCCAGTGGCAGCGATTAGGTCCACAGTGGCCTTGGCCTCTCCAGCGAGCCGCCCAATCACTGCTGTTGGGAGGTCCTACAACCACTGAAGGAAACTACATTGGGAAAAGGTGAATCCCCCTTTCAAACAGGGCTGCTGTCTTAGCAAAAATCCAATTTTATGAATGAAGCTGCCGTTGATAAAAAACCAGCCCATTCTCTGAGGTGCCTGAACTGTACGAGACTAGTTAATATCCAGTTATATGAGCTGAAGTCTTCTTTTAGGCAACCTAGGCTCATCTACTTTATTCTCCACACTCACTTGTGGTAGTTATCGCCTCTTACACGAGAGACAACCATCTACCACCATTTCCCACCTCCACATTTTACTTAGAAAGACATTGAAGATAGCACCAATTCAGAGAGTTCACCTAATTTGGGCACACTAAACTGAAACCCCAAACTGAAAATGCTGAAGTGGATTATTTTGACATATAGAAGACATCAAAAGGCCATAACTTAACATGTGTAAGTTCACTATAACTCAATAAACATGGTATCAGTGAAAAGTGAATTAGGACACAGTGTGATTTTTGCTTATTTGTTTCTGATAATTTTATCAGATCACTCAGCCCACATTTCTACATAAAGACATATCTTGAAACCGGTAGATGTATGAAGTATGGTGGATCAGGAAGAAAGTGTTGGTGTACACAGCCCTCCATAAATTTTGGTACATTACCATTTCTGGTCAGAATTTCACTGGTTTTATATAAGAAAGTTTAAATCAATAAAGCCTCACTAATAAAAGTATCTTATCTGTCTGCCCCTCCACATTTACTTCTCTATCAGAGCAGATGACTTAAATGCTCATGCTACTTTGGCATCCAAAATTGTGAAAGTTCATTATTTAGCATATCAGTTGGAAACATCCTAGAATTAAATCTATTAAGAATACCTACAACACATAAAATAGGGTTTTATGGTTTAAGAACTATTGGTCAAAATAAAACCTACCAAATCACAAGCAAGGAATGATTTTTAATAGCAGAAACTGATGGGAGAATATGTTCTCACTGGACCCAAACCATGAAGACAGCCCAGCTGGGTATACAGTTGTAAAAATGCAACACAGACACACACCTTCAAAAAAGCCTTGATAATTCCTAAAGCAACAAGGTGTATATATTGTTACATAAAAGTTTCTTACATTTGCTCATTTACTTCTCAATTGGTTTTAAAATTGTGAGCAGTGGTTCAGAGAAACAAGATACACCGATACACTGTTTCCAACCTCTCATGAGTCTACGGGACTAGGTGCACGTTGCCGATTCATTCTCCAGGACAGTGCTTCCCTGCTGCCTGCCTTCTTTCCCGGATTTTTACACCTAATTAATAAGAGATCGAGTGCAGAGGTTCCCGCACAGACTCGGGAGTCAGAGTACCTGCGCTGAATCCTGCCTTCCCTACCAGGTTGGCCTTTGCCAAGTTTCTTGACCTCTTTTGCCTCAGGTTCTGCATCTATAAAATGGGAATAAAGTTGTGCATACTTCACAGAGTTGCGGTAAAGTGCTCAGAATTGTGCCTGGCACATCATAAATTCTATAAAATTGTTATTTTTATTGGACATGTGTTTATGTAATATATATTAAATTTACATTTGCACAATTTTTTTCATTACCACATTTAAACTTAAAGCATTCATTTGGGTAGGCCTGGGGGGGTATCCATTATGCATATAAATTTGTAAGAAAAATGCCAAGTCTCCAGCACATAAGCAAAGAAAACAGACAATTCACATAAGAGGCAACATAATTAAACAAATATGGGGGAAGGTTCCTCTCAACAGCAATCAAAGAAATATAAAGTAAAAACAAAGAGTCATTTTGTCCCTATTAAATTAGCAAAGTATTTAAGATATGACTCCTACTCTCATCAACGTTACGATTTAAAATAGGCCTGTTTATATGTTACTGGTAACAATATAAATGGATATTATTCTTTTAGTAAAGAAAATGGCTTTATCAAAAGCACTAAAAAGTTTTTATACTCTTTGACCCAATAATTTCACTTGATGCCGAATGCAATAAAATCAAAGAAAAATGTCATATGTATAAATATGTGTATTGTAGCATTTTTCATAACAATAAAGTATTGAAAACAATTTAAATATTTGATAATGGGGCATAAAGTATAATGAATGGTACATCATAATGTAGTCATTAAAAGTATAACTAAAAAACCATGTAGGAACGTGGAAAAAACATCTATGAAATGTTAAATGAGAGACCACAACACAAATGCTCTCTCTACTATGATTACCACTGGCAAAAATATTTATACAATTAGACACAGACTGGAAGGAAATAGAGATAATAAAAATAGATACATTTTGGTTGATGGACTATGAGAGACAATTTCATTTTACTTTATGCAATACAAATGGGCACGATTTTCACTATTTCCTTTGCCCACCTGCCCTCAAATTCTCACTACATTAATTTCCTATGACTGGCGTGGGGATAAAGGTACTTTGGTAAGTACCTCTCTGTGATGTCAGCACCATCCTCCTGCACTGTGACAGCTGGAGACAGTTTGGTGGGAAGACCCGGTGCTGCTCAGGCGAGTGAATGCTCCCGATGCCAATGCCTCCTGAGCTTGGCAGAGCGTGGCAAGACCTGAGACACATGTCTGAGACCCACCTTCTTAAGACAGTCCAACCCAACCCAACAGCGTCAGGTTGGGCACAGCCTCCTGAACCCCAGGCAGCACCTGTCTGTACGTGCACCTTAATTGATTTTACACAAATCCTTAAGGCAAGGGGGGGGGCAGGGTAAGGCATAACTTACACACGTTTCAAAACGTCCCGCGGTACTGGTTTCCCAAGCATTCCTCCCATGACCCTTTGTAAGAAACACAGACCCAGCTACTGCCCTGCTGAAAGGATAAGCGAGCTTACGCTAATGGCTACATTCTCAGTCCAAGGCTACCTCGACTGGAGATGGAGTTTACCACCCAGATAGGATATATGCCCTGCTTTATCTCCATCTCCACCAAGGGCCTGTTCCTTTAGTAAGAGGGAGGTAAGCACATGAGGGCTGAACATTTGTTATTAAATTGCAATTTTGAGAGGTGGGTGGGGGAAGATTCAATTCATTCACAGCTCATTTATTTTCATTCTCACTGCCTGGAGCCAGCAGTTCCAATTAAAAAGCAGGGGAAGAAGGAGGGGGAGGCAGGTTAGAAGGTTGGGGGGATTAGATCATTCAGCTATCGGAACACCACCAATGAAAGGAGGCATCTTTCTGGAAGAGGGTCCTGTCATTGCAGAGGCCTTACCCAGCACAGTGGAAGCCTGGCAGGTGGCCTCCAGACCAGATCCGCTGTGAGCACTGGAATCACGAAAATCTCAGGGAAAGCAGGGAAGCAAGGGCGGGACGACTGCTGGGATGTGTTCGCAATACTAAATTCATGAGAAAGGGTTTTTAATTTCTTTCCTTGAAGTGTACGTAGCCTCTCACTGGAGAAAGAATGGATATTAATACCTATGAAAACCATCCTGTGGAACTTCAGCTCCTCCCTACTCAGGAAGCACAGCTGCAGCGTGGGTAAGCACAGGGTTTGGCAGACAGACTGTCTGGGTTAGGTTTGGCTCTACCACGTTCTGTGACCCCTCAGTGCTTCACTTTATCTGCAAAGTGGGGATGACAGTCCTACCCACCTAATGGGACATGGAGGCACACGTTTGACATTTAGGAAACCTTAGCTGTTGTTATGATTTCAGCAAGAACAATGATGTGGTTAGGGGTCTGGACTCCACAGCCAGAGTCCGTGAGTTCAATTTCAGCTCCACCACTTACTGGCAGTGTGACCCTGGACAGCTTACTTAACCTGTGTACCTTGGTTTCCTCATGGGTAAGTGAATAATAGCTACCTTTGAAGGTGTGATTCATATTTGGAAAGCACTTAGGATGGTGCCTGCTAAGTGCTAATTATTTGTTAAGTAAATATTACAATTACTTTCGTACTACTTGGATGTTCAAAACTAGGACAAGGGTAGATGAAACAGCAGACAGGCCAGAGTCAACTTTAAGAATAAACCCAGTGACTTGGAAATTCATGCTAAGATTAAAAAAAAAAAAAAAAGAAAAGAAAGAAAGAAAAGAACAAAGCCAAAAGAGACTCTCTTTAGAAACTACAGCTTTGGTATGTTAATTAGCTTGATTTAATCATCTCACAATACATACACATATCAAAATGTACCATAACATATACATAAACATACACAATTTTTATTTGTCAATTACATCTTCACAAAGCTGGGGAAAAATTAAAAATGACCACTTTTAGCACAGTGATTATGATGAAGCAGTCAACTTTTGATTCAGCTTAGGATCAGGGCTTCCCCTTGAGTCCCTCCCCCTGCAGACAGTGTCCCCTGGGCAGCCACAGCTGGCAGGGGATGCCCCGTGCCAAGTGTCCTGGCCAACAGCCCCATCAAGAGCAGACGGAGGGGAGAGAGGCAGAGGTTGCCTGCTACAGAAGGCAGTCCCCACCCTCCTCAGGCAGACAAAGGGAGCCCCACACCCGCCCTGTGGGTCATGCATCTCAATGTCATCTGACCATTGTGGCTGACTCTTGGGTTGTCCTACAGCTGGACAAGGGTACCCCACACCGTCAGCCACACAGGCGGCACCAATTTCAGGAATGCTTTCCTTGGAGGGACACCTGCTTTGCTGGACTGCAGAGCAGATGGCCTGAGCCTCTCGGATCCCCGGCTTCCAGCCCCGGGCCGAGCCAGCATCTGCAGCCTGCAGACCTGGCGCGGCCCCTGCCCACAATAGCCCAGCCGCCGCCCTCACCAGCCATCTGCTCCAGCGCAGACCTTTGTGCCCCGCAGAATGTACGGCTAATTAAAACGATTATGGGGGCACACACGGGGCTATTCTTTCCCAGCAGAGGTTGCTGAGCTGATCTCAGCAGCCTCAGAGCCTGAAGCAGATTTTTTGTCTTTTTTGAAAGGAGAAAGCTTCGCAAAGCCAGAGAGAAGAGGAAGGAAATTTACTGGAATAACACAGCTCTCCAAACAAACTGAGCTGTAGTGTCCATTTAAAAGAGCACCACACTTAGCTACGCACAGTAAGTCTCTAAAGAAAAACAGAAATCAGTTTAAGGAGAATGCTTACGACAAAAACTTTTTAAGCTTTTAAAAATACATCATCCATGGCATATTTTATTCATGGTCCTAAATATTTATAAAGTCCAGGTTCTGAGCTGGGTATTGGAAGCTAAGTGAGCCCAGCAGGGCTGGCTATTGTTTCTGCAGGGACACACTTCCCGGGACTGTGGTTCATTTTCCACTATGCCGCCCTTGAAGGCAAAGGCAGTGACAGCCCTGCTCCCAATCTCTCTATTCTGAACTCAGGGACAAGCTACTCAGCCCAGAGCTGTCACCACTAGAATGCAAATCAGTGCCTTTATCTTTAAAAGCAATTAAATGCTACAACAAAGTGCTGGGGATAACAGGAATTATCAATACATGATTTTTAAATGCATACACATTGAGATGAGTCCTGCTACATTGCCAAAAAGCCTTTGATACCTCCAGGGTGGGGAAATGCTGAATTTAAGAGTTTGAGCCTTAAGTCTCTTTTCCTACCAAGGTTAGGGACTGATTTTGGTTCACTGGATTTTAAAGTCTTTAAAGGAAAGGGATTTTTTAAAAAAATACCTCTCCTGTTCCTCAGAGTTGCTCAATGGGTACTAAATAATACTTTTCTATGTGGAAGATATTTAATGGTATATAGCTGGAAAATGTTCTCATCATCATTAGAATTACCTTGTTAATTTTTGATTTGTTGTCTGTTTTAGTTTCTAGTTAGAAAATAAGTATTAGAAATTGTTGATCTGGAAGATGGTGGGCTGCGGGCTGGACTCCAAGGGAATTGCCTCTGGGATTAAGTCAGGAAGACTTACCAGGTCCCCAAAGCCTGAAAGTACATGTTAGAACAAGGGACATCTTATTGGCTTTGAAGGGGCTCCTTTATATCACTTTCAAGTGATCTACAATTGCATCTTGAATGAGTGTTTCACCTCTGGGAATAGTCACATGATCTGATAAGACTTAAGAAATATAAAGGGGGGTAAGAAATATAAAGGGGAAGACTGGAATTCCATTAATAAAAAATCTATCCTGATGACATCACGTTTGCTGGGAATAGACGGCATCAGTAATGAAACTGCTTGCTTTGTCAAAGACTGAGACAAAAAAATGTAACAAGGCAGTAATGAAAACAGCTACATTTTAACTACAAAAGATCTGAGCAGAACTTCTCTCAGTTATTAAGAAGTTCACTCCAGAATTAAATATTGACTCTACACAATGTAAATGAATAATTCATCAAGTTTTACTGCAAAGTTATGCATATATGGAAATGAACATAAGGGAAAAGATAAGTCAGTTTCACACTTCTTGAAGAAGTTTCGTTTTATGTAGGATAGTAAAATCGGTTTCTTTTTTTTTTTTTTCTTTTTTAAGCTTTATAAAAAGCCACTACACCTCCCTTTACTCCTACACCCATAGTCCCAACACAAGGACTGGATTTGCTTGTAACACAGCAGTCAGCTTTATTCTCTCAGGTTCTACCTTAAACTGCAATGTGCAAGCCAATGGTTTTGGTTTACACCACTATTGTCTACAGTTGAAGAAATAATTGTTTAAAGCCCCTTGCTGTTGATAAGAATCTTACTAGACCCAATTTATTCTCTGTGGGGGGAAACAGTTAACAAGCCGTGCCCTGTTTTCAACCAGGGCAGAAGGCAAAGTGGCCCTGCCCCAATTGTATCAATTGCACGGCCTTTCCTACCAGGTCTCAGTAACAGAGAATAGAACTGAGAATCAGCTTAGCTTTGTTTTCTTCCTCTTGCACCTACCCTTGGAAGAAACATGAGCATGACATTCAAGGTCAGTTCAGTAGCTATTGATATAAAAAGGAGAAAATTTTACTCTTGTGAATCTAAAATCTCACTGCTGTTTCTTAAAGAAGTAAAGCAAAAACAGTGACAACCAAAACCTTCTCACTAATCACACCTTAGGCAGGAATCAAGAAGGTGCTCTTTGTTAGTCTGGATTAATCTGGAATAGAATGTCCATCTGCATTGACTTGGGTGAAAATGAGCCCATGGAAAAAGAAAAATCACTATTTTCCTTTCAATACCACCTGAGATGAGGAGTCAGACTCCCAAGGGATCCATTTGGCATATAAACACACTAAATTGGAAGTTGGACATACACTGCAGCCCAATGGTGGGACCCGCCTGTCACTTGTGAACTAAAACACTCTGCTTCAGGGTTTCTGAGTGAAATTCTGAACTACACACTTCAGTGCTGAAAATTTAGCAAGATCCCAGTAGTCCTTCCCTACAGAACAGCTTTATGGCCTTGTAAACTAAACTGTGGGGGAGACATGCTTAATAGCTAGGTTAGATATTTTCTGTTCCAGCAGGAAAGAATCAAATTGCCTGACAAAAGCATGGGGGTGAGGAGGCAGGAATGGGATAAAGACTATTAAAATGTTTATAATTTATGTAGGGGTTTTAATATATGTGAACGGAAATTAAAGTCAAACATGAGCAAAAACACTTCATAACAAGGTGTATCTTCATACATCCTATTCAGGGGACGAGGCCAAGGTGGTGGGACATTTGCTGCCTCATATGCACAAGGTGAGACGTCCTCACCCGCGATGGCATGTCACAGCGGTGCACGGTGAGTAGTCACCAGCTCCCAGTCACTTGTACCCAGTGAAGCCTGAAGCTTCACATAGGACTTACATTAAATATAAATGCAGTTGCTTCAAAGCAATCTCTATAAAAGCCTCACCCTCACTCGCCTGCATTTCTAGATGTTTTCTTGAGTGGGAGAGAGAGGGTGGAGTTACGGACAGACTGCAGAGAATCATTCTCAGTAGTCACTGAGAATGATCTATAATTTTGGTTATGCTTATGGGAGCAAGGCTCCCAAATAAGGATGCAGAAAAAAATCATGTGAACCTCCAACCCAGCCTGGGAATGAATTCCTGTCGACTGTAGCAGCCTCCCCTACTATTGGATGACCCTAGAGGGAAAGAGGGGAGAAATTATTATTTTATCTTTTCAGGTGACTGTTTGCTCACTTATCCCCTCATAGGATAAATTCCTAGAAGGAAGTGAGCACCCCAGCCATCCCCCATCAGCTTTTATAGGTCGTTGTGACACTGTTCCTTTCCACTGCCCAGTACCCCCCAACAAGTGCTCAGAAAAATAAAATTATTCTTTGTTTCAACCTAGAGCTAAAATTAGTCTCGTGTTGGGTAGCAACAGACTTCCCGTTTGTTTAATTTATAATGACAGGTTCAGGCCCTTTTATTGTCTTCATTAAAAAACTCTAAAGTCACGTTAGGAAAAATCAGGCATGTCTGGGAGCAGGAGAAACTGCAGGCCAAAGGCAAGCCAAGAATCTCACCTTCCTTGGAGCCAGGATTCGGGAGTCAAAGGAAACGCAGAACCGGAACTGAGAAGGCCCATCTCCAGCCCATCTCTGACTACTGCTTCTGAAATATTCACATCAGGGGAGGCCCAGCCCCACACCCTCCTTTGATATGCCCTGGTGGCACCAAGATGAAGTATGAACCCAAGGAATTCTTAACACCCCCAACGAAAGGAGACTAGAGGGCCTCGGGCAACCAAAAGGGAGAAAAAAGAAGCCAACAATCCAATAAAGAACTCCTCACAGATTCAGAACTCATAAGAGTAAATAAATCCCACAGATCATTGAGAAAGTTTCATCCCTCCCCCACCAGCTGGAGGCCACCCTAGAAGAGGGAAGATTACCTGGGTCTCCTAGGAGACCTAGACAGCTTCTGCAGAAGGGACAGGGGTTTTGGAGCAAGCCCATGCTGCCCATTGGCCAACAGAGCAGCCCCTAATTGCTGAGGTGGATAAGGAAACTGGCCAGGAAATGGGAACGCCATCTTGACACAATGGTATGTAACGCCAGACGGGCGCGCTGACAAAACCATTCCGCAGGACCACTGTACACGTACCAGTGAAGGCAGCGAGCACGATCCTCAACCACGGCCGCTGCACGAAGCCGGGCTTTGCCCTTTTAATGGTCATCAGGAACATCAAGAATGTCACATGTGAAGCCATTAATTTTTTAAAAAGGTAGAAATGATTGGAAAACTGACAGGCTCAATTCAGCTTATAAAACACTTCATTTTTAGGCAAAAAAGCAGTTGGATGAGCTTTGGTTTCAGTTCACTTTTGGCAATTAAAAAAAAAGGGCAGGGTAAAAAGGTGTCACCTGGTTCTCCTGTAGGGGCTGTTCTGGTGTAAATATGACAATGTCAAAGTTGCGTCAGCAGGAGTCCTTGCTGAGGACAGAAGTCCAGAGACACGACCCTCTCCGAGCCTCCATTCACAGTCATGCTGATGGAGGGTGGTGCGCACTGTGGCTT
This sequence comes from Lepilemur ruficaudatus, assembly GCA_963574885.1. Lineage (NCBI taxonomy): Eukaryota > Metazoa > Chordata > Mammalia > Primates > Lepilemuridae > Lepilemur > Lepilemur ruficaudatus. Next base: position 17,410 of record CAUYRT010078741.1, read on the forward strand.
CCACATATAGCACCAAGAGGTCACATCTAAGGGGTCTCTGGAGGAGCTAAGGGAAGTGGTAGTATATCAAAGGTAAAACGATTCTCCAAATATATCCTTTTACTGAGACACAGGCTCTAAGATTTTGCCTGGGCCCAGGCCTCAGTTCTTATCTTTATTTACACATGAAACCAAAGTCTCACTTTTTAAACAGTGGACTTTACTGGACATCAGCAGATTAAGATATACCAAGGATATAAGAAAATACGATGTCTGTAACAAGTCAGCCCTGCCTAAGAACTTTCTGGGTATTTCCAGGTGGGGACTAGAAACTATCATATCAAAAAATAAGTAATCATTTAATTTCTTATCACCAAATAATAATACCTTTGGAACTGAAAACAGTTGGAGAAATGAGATATTAGATGTTAAAGTGTTTTCCAAATAACAAAAACTTAATCCCTAAAGTGTTGGGACATTTTAACCATTTTTTTCCACAGAGAAGTACCTAAAATATATTCCATACTACTCAGGGTTATAAAACAGACTTTATGTAATAAAATGATACCCTTACCGACAGTAAGAAAAATATTATGAACGCTGTACTAGCTGAAGCATGCAAATTAATTGCCTTCCTGAAATTGTATATGTAAAATTTTTGTGCATGTGAGTATATGTGTTTTACTGGGGAAAGGTCCCTATCTAAATTCTCAAAGGGACCCAAGAAACTGTACCTAAGAAAGGGGAGGGACCACTGAAACTGTACCTAAGATGGCAAGTAGCCTCTGGCCCAGCCTGACCAGCCTCCTGGTACTGTGATGTTCCAGGCAGTGTTTCCTTCTCCCTTTTCATGGCTTTTTCTGCTTTCAGCCATCACTTCTTAACACACATACTCTTACGCTACCTTTGTGGTTTTTCTCTCATCTAGTTGTTTTTCCTCTTGCTCTTCTCAATAACATTTCTGCTATTGCTCCTTCACTTCTGGTGTGAGGACAAGTATCACTCATTTTAAAGCAAAGATGCAGACTTCTTCTGATTAACAGACCAGTCATGTGTTCTTGTGAATTTCACTACTTATTGCCAGATGCATTTCTGCTCCACACTTGGGCTCTTTCTAGTTACCTTTGAGTTTGTGGGTATTCTGGAAAGTTGAGGATGCTAGCGGTCTGAGTGCAGAGGACATTATTGGGAGTAAGCTTCCTGTAGATTATAGTAGGCTGAACATAGATGTTAGACAGCAATGACCACATGTGTGTGCACACACACACATCCAAATCAACCTGCAATCCACAGGCCACTTTCAGAAAGTTGAAATGCTTTGTCTCCTTTCCAGTTTATATTAGTACGTGAAATATCTGCAGCCCCAGTCTGATGGGATTTGCAAGAAATATTCAGAGCTTGCGCAGCATGGCATTTTCAGTCATGTTCTATAAATGGGATGCTGGTAAATGAGCCGTAAAGAAAAAATAAAGAAAATGTTAATGCTCCTCCTTTATTGGTAGATTATGGCAACATGCACAATGAAAAGAAGGGAGATGAGGGAGGCAGGCAAACCTCCAAATGCTGGAGAGCGAGACATGCCCGTGTCAACAGGACCAGTAAGAACCGTGGCAGCTGCTGAGCACTGTGCAAGTGCCCTGCTCGGTGTGTCTTAAGGCAAGAACTAAGTGTTTCAGCTGCTTTACCACAAAAGAGAAGATGCAGGCTCTCAAAATGCCTAGACACATTGCTTTTATTTCCTACCTATCACGGATGCTGTTTTCTAGTTTGGGACGGGGGGAGGAGGGGTTGGTTAGCTTTGTAAATAACTGCACATGACAGTGCCATGGAGGAGAGATATATTCCCAAGAAGAGCTACAGGTAGCAGACCCCAGAAAATACAAAAATACTTGCATTCTGAATGTGTACACATGAAGCATGCACAGAAAAGTCAGCTCTACAAAAGCTGAAACAGAGGTGAAAACATTACAAAAGAGGAGCCACATATGTCCAAAAGGCAAGTAATAAGATTAGCAAGGAGCTGGTGACTGAGAAAAGCCACGTCATACCATGGACTCCCGTCAGTTCTCCCGACGTGGGCACTCACGCTCGGGATCCAGATGACTGTCCCTGTCCAGCTTACCTCATTGCGGTCACTGGCTGGGATGTGTGAAGGCCGCGCTTCTTCATCCAGTGGCTCGATCACTGTCACCTCTGCAAACTCCTCCACCGATTCTTGAAACTCGGGCAAGGACCTCCGTCCATAACGCTTCCCACCTCTAACATATTTGGGCTGAGCTTCTAGTGAGCAGTCTGGGCAAGGAGACAAGAGGTGAGGCCACATTACATGAGAATCTCAGCCCTAGGCTGACGCTCACGGCTGTCAGACACAGGCTCTTATATCAGCCCCAAAATAAACCACCACTGTTTGCCGGCCGTGGTAGCTGGGGGTGTGTACGAACCATCAGGTCACACGTGGAGCACGACTTCTAATTCTGAATGACTTACAGCACCCTGAGAATATATCTGCCTCTGCTGGGAGAGATCCAGTGACGGCAGCAATGGATTTAACTTAACAGTTCAGAATTAAGATCAGGAAAAGGTCAGGGGTCATGTCTGTTCTTCTATTTATTAAGCTGGTGTTTTGCAGGGGTTGGGCGCAAGAGGGAGTGGGGAGACCATACTAACAAAGAGACACCTTGGAGGAAGTCTTGGAAAATGGTAAGAAAATGGACACCGTATCAGCACTGAAAAGTTAGCATCCACACCAATTAGTCTGAAACACCTTTCCTTACCTCAATGACTCCTTTGTTAACCGTTCCACTTTCTGATCTATCAGACAAGCAGGATGACAGAAAAAAGAAACTGACACAGTAGATTCTAATCAATGACAGCTAGTCACTTCTACGAAACCTGGCATCAAGACCTCATTATAAAATTAAAAGCTGTGAGATAAAATAGCAAATGCGAAACCACAGTAAGAAAAATGGTGTATTATGTTTTCTCTCTTCATGAGCATCAGTGTGATACAAAATAAAAAGGAGCGTGCGTGAGGGGAGAGTCATCTCTTGACCTTAAAGAAGGACTCCAGCATTTTGACATAACAGGTCTCAGGTTCGACATTCACCACCTTCACCTTCGCCACCACCACCTTCACCACTGCCACCACCAACGCCACCACCACAGTTACAAACTAACCTTTTTGTACAATGGATAGCTTTAAAGCAACAAAATAAATACTTCACTCTATTCAAATGTCATCTCAGATATAGATTTTTTTTTAGCACCTTGCACAGTATTAGAATATTCTATTAAAATACAAAAGATTGGCAATGCTTTGATTTATTGTCTCTCTGAAGAAAATATGTGTTTTGATTGAACATAAGTCTTAGCAAGATATGTCTGAATTCAGACATGTAGATGTTTAAATGAGATATGTCCACGTATCATCAAAATGAGGGTGGTTGATTAGATAAGAACTAAAAGAGCAAAGCCCTTCCTTTATCACCACTGAAACCATGTTAGGGGCTAGCCACCACTTTCCAGTGTCCCTGGGAGGACTGGTGACCCTGTTCAACTTACCAACTCCCCCACCCCATGCCTTTCCTCCGCAAGCTCAGATTTCGCTATATTCACACATGTGGCCAAGAAGCATTCCGAAAATGCTCGGCGAAACTCAGAGTGAAGTATTTATATGCCAGCTATATAATTTCTAGCAATATTTACATCCAGCTTTTTAAAAGTCCCAGCCAAGTCATTTTATTAGGTCGAGTGATTCTCTTGCGGGAAAGTGTTTAAGCATACAAAACTTGTATTGAAAATCGCATGCATATTTGAAGGTACCTTTTATCAGGAGAGAGTGTGTCAGCTTGTGAGTATTCAGGAGCGGCCCAGACACCCGAGCTACTTGTTGGCAGCTGACACCCACAGATGCTAGTCAGATAAGAGGCAATGCAGAACCATCCTTAATTTATTACATATTCTTAAACTGCAGTGGCAGACAACAAGATACACCATTTAGTGATGATGGGGGCTTAGAAAAAATTAAAAGGAAAACTTGTAACCTCAGAAAATGGAACGTGGGGATTTTCCCAGTGCGGGAACAGAGTCGAGTCCTGGGCATGGAAGTGGCAAAGGAGCTATTGTAGCTATACGTCTTCAGAGAAGAAGTAGGAAGAGAAAGCAACCATCTTAAAAAACCCACTCTGACCTAATCCCAAACCTACCTGCGGATGAAATGATTCCCTAGTTATTTACGACTAACTATCCCATGTAGCATAGGAAGCAGCGGTGGGTCCAAAAGGGCTCTTTTTCTAAGCAATGAAAGGTAACAGACTGTGTGCCAACAGGGACCCTGTTGGTTTGTTTATTTATGTATTTATGCTTTGCCAGGAACTTTTAAAAAAAATTTATTTTATCTCATTTTATAATAACCAAACTTTAACTTAATAAGCAAATTTTAACTTAATATCTTTCACACATACATACGTGACCAAGTCAATTTCTAGATAAGTCTATCAAACTGTATAATCTTTTCAGGAAGAAGATATTAGCACACACAAAGGAAAAATGGGTTATTAAGGTTTCCTCATCACTGAATTTTCTAAACCATCCCTGTGATCGAGAAAGAATTAGACTAATCACACCATTTAAAAATAGTTATCTCTTAGAATTGCACACACACATTCACACATTCCCCTCCTACTTAGAGCGTCTGGCTCGTTGCACTTACATAATAAGAGGGGAAGAGACATGGGAAGAGTAAGAACATCAGCAGAGAACATTTCTTGTTGGCAGCTACGGCTGCGTCACGCATTTGAAAACTCTGATTCTCCTCACCAACTTCCGCCAGGGCTCTAGAACTCGGCAGCAGCCATCACCCAACAGCGGGGAGTTTAGGCTACTCACACACTCACCGGCAGCCCTGGGGCAAAGTTTATTTCCTTTACAAGGCCATCCAGATGGAACTTACAGATTTTCAGGGTTTCCTTCTGAAACAATTTTATCTATGTTAGAGAATAAGGGGTTATTTGGCTTATTAAGAAATGAAATTGCTGATGTCACATAGGCATAAGTGACTGCTCCTAGGAGGGATGGCAAATGCCAGTGAGACAAGTACAAAGGCCGGCTGCGCCTTCAGTTGTTCAGTCCCTTGAAGGTGTATTTATGATTCTGCCTGGATTATCAAGCATCTGAGTCATTTTCCCTCCTTTTCCATTTTCTATTTCTCCTATTGGCATCACTACATAAAAATAGAAATGGGCTTTGGAGGAAAGCAGACAAGCCTGGCGTGCCTGGCAGAGTCTTGCACCCCATCCCCAGAGAGCTTACTAGGAGATACACCACTCAGAGGAAGGTGGCTTTGGGGCATTCCTACCTGACCTGGTTTAGATGGTCTAGGTTTATAAAACAAATGCTTGGTTATGAGTAGGGAGCAACAGAGAAACCATGCTTCAATCCCCTGAAGATTGCTGGAGGAATGTGGAAGTGAGTGACAGTCTCCATAGAGCAGGTTGAAAAGTCTGACCGGGGAGTTCGAAAGGTGAGGAGAATACTATCCCTTCTGGCCTTAGAAATTAACAAAGTCTGCATGCTCAGACGCTGCATTTTTTACTCCACATCTCATCTTTCCCAAGAAGAGAAACTCCAGAGCTGTGATAATGTTCACCTTCCAAATCTGGATGAACCACCATGCACATGTATGACTTTTGGCAAGTGGTCTTGCCCATACAATAAAAAGAAAATTAAAAATACAATGTCAGGCAGGGCAAACAAACAACACCTGTCTGCCTCATTCCTCTCCCAGTTCCCTTCCCGGCAGCAGTGTGGAGGGTGAAGCACATCTTCCTCAACTCCACACTAAGCAACACAGACTATACTTTTTACTCTCTCCTAAAATTGACACAGCCATCTATGTGATGCAGATTGGAACTCTCAGCTCTCCTAAAACACTGCATGGACAGCCAAAGGCAAAGCAATGAAGATGTAAGGGAAGCTGAAATAGTTATTCAAAAGCCTAACTACTATTTATTCAATCAAATGCTTTCTTTGCAAAAGCACAAGCTTAGAACCTGGAATGAAGTAGCACTCACAGCACAGACACGGGAAGTTAAAGGAGATTTTCAAAGATGCTCTCCAGTGTTAGGCAGATTTATTTAACCTGCATTTACAGGACACCTGCCATGTGCACAGCATTATGTTGTACATGGTGAGGGATAAGATGGATATTATATAATCTTTTCAATCAAATTTCCTTGTTCCCCCAAATGACCTGAGGCTATTTCAAAGATGAGGAAGAAAGGCCTGCCCTTGCGGTGCTGATATTCTCATTTTGGAATTGCTAATGTAGAACTTTGCTTTCTACTTCTCTTCCTGACCCATATAGGGAACCTGGGAAATCATTCCCAGAGACACCGCCCCATCCAAAGAACCTCAGCACAGGGGTAAGGCCAGCAGGAGGTCTTTCATACCACATTGCTGCCAAGCTCACAGGATTGCTGAAATCCATCTGAAAATAAAAAGTGGTCAAAAATGAAGCATGTGCAAACCTCAAGACAAGCCCCGCCAAGAAGCTTTCCTGGGAAAAGGCAGTCAGGCAGCAAATGAGCACCACCCAGCCCCACTGCACATCCACCTCCGTGACTACTCTGAACGCACCATTACACAGGGATCACACAATCAAAGTGCAAACCCACACCTGACTCCAAACGAAAGGAAAGGGAAGAGAAAGAATCAAAGGGGAGGCCAAGACCAAGAGAGAGAGACCTAGAGATACAGACAGAGGCTGATGGAGACAGACAGAGAGACAGACAGAGGCAGACTTAGGCAAAGAGAGGGAGAGAAGGGGGAGGGTGTAGGGGATGGTAGAGACCTAGTGGCTATGGAGGGAGGGGGAAGGGGAGCAAGAGAAATGGATGAGGGTGGGGTGAAGAACCAGGGAAAGAGTGAAGTGGGAGACCAAGGAGGAGGAGGTAGAGGCAAGTCAGGGTGGCGGAGCAAAGAAAGGAGTGGGGAGAAGGATATTCTAAGGAGGGGAGGGGAGAAGAGAGGTCAAGAGAGAATGAACAACATAAAAAAGACATCAGCAAAAGCCTTCTGACATTATCTGCCATTCCTTTTGCTTCCCAGACACCCCCAGCCTCATCACCCCATGCTTCCCTTTGCAAAGCCCTTTCCAAGGCAGCAGCTTGATTGGGTGGGGGGCATTAGCACCTCGCTCCCCAATTCCTCCCCTCTCCTGGAATCTCAATGCAAGATGCAGATTTCAATTAGATCTTTCAGGTGTTCCCTGGATGCAGTGACAGAATTTTAGGAGCAGTCTCCATATTCTCAACCATCTGAATGATGCCTCTTGCTGGAACGCAGGGGCTTCTGGACACAAAGGCAATGGAGTGGCTTTGAGTACGCCTGGCTGGGAGCAAGGCTTCGAGGGGAAGGTCGGCACCCATCAAAAGTGCCAAAGATGGGGGTGAGTGTGGCCTGGCACCCCCAGGGCGGACTGGTCTGGCTAGATGGTCTCTCTAAGTCCTAAGGCAGTTGAAGATCAATCAACAGGAAAGAGTTTGAGTTGATAATGATCATATGGTTGCTGCCCCAGCCTTTTCATAGGACGGTCAACCAGTTGACCCCTGTGAGGAGGCCCTGCATCCTGAGCCACTTTTGGGAAGAAGGAAGAGATTCACAATTAACTCATTTCTTCAGGTAACTTCTTGGCACAACTTTCGTATTTCTTTTTTTAAAATGGCACTTGGGGAACACAGAATTTCAGATCTTTCATTGGCACAACTTTCACAAAACCCTTTCTCCTATGCATTTAGTGCAACTCATACTGTCTATAGCTCCCAACTTCATAAAAACTATGATCATATTTTTCTAAGAGCATTTTACAAGTTAGAATTATCTACTCATGTAGACAGTAACACTTTCCTGGGCAGCAGGGCTTCATGGACAGAGTGTGGCTTTGCAATCAAATGGATCCAGACCTGGACCCTCAGTTCATACCCAGGTTTGGAATATGAACCTCATGAACACGTGGTTTCCTCATCTGGAGGGAGGGAAAACAACAGGAGATCCATGGAGCAAGGCCACTGTCCCTGCCTAGCAGCTCCTGCAGCCCAAAGCCATCTGGCCAGGAGCAGGTACCCAGCATTGGGCGCCTCTTGGAGCAAAGTCAGGAAGAGCCCGACAGCCCTCAATCCCACAGCAGACCTCCCCCACCTCACTGTTGTAACAGGTAAGATTTGTGGCAAATGTGTAATGACGTTATCCAGTTCGTCACTTCTGAAACTGGAGCTGTCCTGATCCCGATCTTGTCCTTGCCCCAATTTTCTCCTTGTTAGTCTCCTTTCCCTGCATCAGTGGGCTGATGCGAGAGGGACACGCCAATTCTCTAATTTTAAATAACATGAGTATTTCTTGTACATGTACATATATTTTTTAAAAGATCGCTCTTTTACCCTTAGTAAAATTATGATAACAGTAAGTATTCTTCTACGGCACAGTTTAATAGCTGTGTAGTCTTTGATTACACAGTTACAGCATAATGTGTCTATTAATACACTGTCAAATTATTTTGCTTGTTTATATAGGTTGAGTATCCCTTATCTGAAATGCTTAGGAGCAGAAGTGTTTCAGATTTTGGATTCTTTTTTTGGTTTTGGAATATTTGAGCTATACCAGTTGACCGTCCTACATCCGAAAATCCAAAATTTTTGCTTTGTGTATCATGTTGGTGCTCAAAAAGTTCCAGATTTCGGACTTTGAATATTTGGATTGGGGATGTTCAATCTGTGTGTGTGTGTGTGTATGTGTGTGTATACATATATTTCACTATTTCAAAAGACTACCCTATATACACATCTTTGTGTATATCCATAATTATTCACAGGGCATAAAATCTGAGAGTGGGATTGGTTAGCCAAAAGCACATTATTATAGTTCTTGGTGCTTATTATCTTATGTAATTCCAGAAAGGTTCCATCATTTTACATGACCACTGGTAGGTGTTTCCAATTTCTCATGACCTCATAAACACACTCCTAACACCCCCTTTGCTGTTGTTGATGTTGGCATTAATGATGGTGGTAGTAGTTTGTTTTGCTTTTAACTTTTGAAGAAAATTTTTTCTCACTGTTAGCATCTCATTGACACCAAGAGAATCAAGACTAAGTTCTGACATAACCAAAGAGAGGACAGACAACAAAATAAGCCTCTTGGGCCACCTGTGTATAATACTGCCTAAAAACAGGGACCTCAATCAGACTTCAGCACCTGGTCCAAGGCCTCTGAACTTAGTTGTAAACACAAATCTTCAATTATTGCAAATCACGATCTAGCCCAATGCTGGGCCATAGGACCTGTTTCAATGCACATTTGCTGAGTAAATGAAAATATATCTGTTAATTATATTTATGGCTTCTTCAAAATACAAGAAAAATAATTACAATTAGGGCAGTTCCTGGAATTAGAAAGGTCTGTTATAAAAAACCAATCATCTATACCCAAACAATGCCTGATCCTATTTTTCTAACGAGTGGCTTTTGCAAACCTGAGTTTTTCGCACAAATAAACAAAGGAATGACATTTTCAATGAATTACATCAGGGAAAGCAGGGGCTTTCTGCATTATGCTAACATCTACTATAAGACAGAAATCTAATGCAAGATGCATCAAACGAGGACAAAATCTCTGGAGACTAGATCCAGCTGGTATGTTGATGCCATGTACCATAGAGCCCATGCCAGCATTTCCATTACAAAAATCTTACAATTCAAAGCTGTGGCAAATTGAATAAATAGCTAATAATTAAGTTGTTGCCCCTCTCTTATTCCAGAAAAATAATTTAAAAATTAAATTGTACACATAGATATGAGAGAGTTATGCCAGGCAATGTCAATCACTTTGGAATTTACTAAGGACTGCTAAATCCCAAACCCATTTTTCTGTGCTTATCTGAATTTCAGTATTTTTTTATTGTGCTGTTCTTCTTATTATTAATATTATTGCTTTTTAGGGGGGAAATTCCACATCTTAGAATCATAAATATCAGAGTTAACAAGATGCTGAAAATAATCTAGTCCATACCCCCTAATTCTAAAAATAAGCTGTGCCTCAGAGAAGTTATAAATGGCAGTGCTCAAGATGATGGAAATAATGACTTAATTTCATCTCCTCTCAAATCCCATCAGAGCTTTGTTTCTGTTTAATTTATACACAACTGCCTTTTATTAGAAGAATATAAAAGCATGAAACATACTAGGCATTTGTCCTTAGGAAGAAGAACTTATAGTGTCAATTTATATTAAGTAAAATCTTACAGAAACACAAAGCTAGCTATTTTTGTAGACACAGACAACGTCATTTAGATATCAGGAGACAATACAATCGAATCTTGAAACTGAAAGGAATTTTGAGTATTTTCCGGTACAACCACTTTTACATATGACATGACTAAAGACTGCAGAGGTTGTGATGTATAAGGTCACCCGATTAGAGGGGCAGAGCCAGTATTTCCCAGCCTGTCACTCAAGCGTCTTTCCATTACATCGAGCTGACTTTTCTAGATTATAGTCGGGTACAGTATCTGCTATTTTAACTTACAACGATCTGCAGTGTTATAAAATATCGATTCATGACCCTCGCAGTTTCTAAGGCTGTGCACTATGGTGCATCTATTTTTTTCAGTCTCCTGCCATAGTTAAAAGTAACCTTTTTTTTCTCAAAGTCTACCAGGTCTATTGATTTGAAAAGGCAAGACAAAAATACCACAAACCTGGCCCTTTATGATAAAAGACAAACTAAGAACTGAGCAGCAAAATAATGCTGAGGACACAGGCACCCCTGTCACCAATGACCAGGTGAAACTTGCTTTTATTCATGCCTCCTTGCTGCCTCTGGCCACTTGTCAGACCCTTTGGACTGGCTTATCCATGTGAAGGCTAAAACCCTTAAACTGAAGCCTCCTGGAATCACATCCCTTGGTGCTACAGTCTTAGCACCCTCTTCCATCATTGTCGGTAAGATTTCAATTAAGCTACAGCCCTTTGGGGGCCTCAGTTTGCTCATCAGTAAAATGGCAGTGTTCTCTCCAGCCCTAAAATGCTGTGGTCTAGGATTTAAGGGAGAGTTACTGTCATAGAGGCAGAGGGAGAGATGAACTCGGGTGGCCTCCTGACACACCGCATTTGAATCCTGCCCCTGTTCTCTTTTTCTCTACCCAAACCCAGCCAGCTTGCGGGGGTAGAGTCACATTTTAGAGTGGGTGGAAGAATGTTTGAGTGGAAAGAATTGCATGATCCCCACAAACAACTGGAGGGGGCAGGGAGAGAGGAGCAAAAGACAGAAAAGGCAGAGATGCCCAGGAACAAAGCAGGGAATGTGGGTGGAAGGGCTGACTCATGCCACATATTAGATAAAACATTCTTAAGGCACAGGCTCAACCCTGCCAGGACAAATGTTAGGGAAGTCATATAAACGCTTGATGAATGCCATCAATATACACTTTGCTGCTGCATTACAGTGATTTGGGGCAGTTCTGTAAAAAAGATTTGCTGCAGCCTACCCAAAGGATGGAACACAAAGCAAAACTATAAAAATCCCTTCTGTGTGTTGTCCTGGAAGACTTGTACAAATTACGATCTCTGCTTGCACAGCAATGAGGCACACACATAACTATGAAATCACCATCTGGAGCTAGACTTATAAACTTCACTTCCTGGCTATGTCCAAGCTCAACCAGCTACTATCTAGCTCATCCTATTGCGTAGATCACAACACCACACTACTCTAGGGGGCACCCGTCACATTTGCAGTCACCATAAATCTATACATTTATTACGACAATTTCCTGGTAGATGACAGTACCGGTTTTGAAGAAAGGGCAGCAAAGAGATGACATGGACTAGTGGCAGGACTGGCCATTCCAAATCCACATAAAAGTACATTATTGGTATCAGTACACAGAAGAGCACTGAATTTATGCTGATATTACCTATGCTCATATTAACTAAAATCTACCCCAGCAGTGATAACACCATTGCTCTATTCAGAGTCCCTAGATCTTCCACCAATATTATCAAGATGACAGATAACCTTTAAAAAGTAAAAATACCAATAAAATGTGAGATCTCATAAGTAACTAAAGTCCATATTCCAGCAGTGATCACCTACAGAAATTTTATTGTTTGTCTGGAAAATCTCAAGAATGCAATAACCTCCCTCCCTCCCAGGCTCACTGGAGGCTTCTCGATAGCTCGGGCGAGCCTCAGAATTGGGAATAACTTGCCTAGGGGTGTCACCATTGGCAGAAAGGGGGAGACACAATCCAGAATCCAAAACACTGCTGAAGGCAGTATTCACACACACAACACAAATCTGGAGCATTTCAGGAGGTAGGATGAAGAACTGGATCACCCAGCAAGGGTAAGAAATGAGGTCCCATCTGTGCCTCATCTAAATAGGTCACATTGAATGACTCTGCATAGCCACAAAATGTTAACAATTCCGTCTCAGTCTCAAAACTGGACTCTGTTTTCGATGTTCTTTTTTAAAGTCGGGTTTATTGAGGTATAATTTATATAGAGTATATTTCACCCTGTTAGCGCCCAATTCTATGGGTTGGAAAAACTCATACAATCAGGTAACTGCCAGCACAATCAAGATATAAGTTTCACCATCCCCAAAATTCCATCATTCCCCTTTATAGTCAATCCCCACCCCAGCCCCTGAAAACCCTTGATTTAGTAAAGCCAGACTGTACTGTAACAAAAATTTCCATACTGTTTAGACTTCCCCTTAAACATTACCATATTTCATTGATTCTAAGACACACCCATCCCCACACCAGATTTGAACACTCTGAAATTAGAATGTATTTTATAATCAATAGCATTTTACATTATAATTGGCAACAATTTTTGCTTTTAGAGATACATAAAATAACAATGTGTCTTATAATCTATGGTACTTTTTAAAAAGCCAATGAAGTATTAATACAACATTAAGTCTTTTATTTCATAACATTCATTGAATATTTATATATGCTAAGCATTCTTCTAGGTACTGGAAATACAAAAAAGGGAAAAAAACCACGTCCTCAAGGAACTATCACTTGAGGGGAGGAGACAGATAAACAAGTGTAATATCATGTGACAATGTCTATAATAAAGGTTATCCATTCACTAGGACTAAGCAAAATTATATCTAGATTGGCCTCCGTTCTACTTTTAGGAGAAATTTCCACCTAATCCTATCCTTCCACGTACACAGGAAATAAGGATGAAGGCAGTTACCATTCAGCTCCACTCTGCTCATTCCAAGAATGAGTTATTGCAATACCATCTGACATATTGCCCAGGAATAATCCAATTATTTTTTTCCACACTAAGCTGCTGCAGTAGAGAAGTCTCATTTTAGTGTTCAACAGCTGCAAGGCTTTTAGGATAATATCGAAGAGAAGTCACTGAAAATAACTGCTCAGTCTGCGAAAGGCAGATGTCCCAAATCCTTCACAGACATGTTTCAAGGTCCCCAAATTCTTCCCTGGACAACTTTCAATGGGTAATGTAGAGAAAAGAAGTTAGTGCCCTTACCTGGTTCTTGAAAGTGTTCTTCGTTTGATAGAGTTCTAGACAAGATAAGTATTAATGCTTCTTTAAATTGATCAAAGTGCACCTAAAAAAGCAGTTAGAAATAAATTTAAAATCATTTCCATAGCTCTGAGAGTGCAAATCTACCTACAAGGTATCAGAACTGTTTGTTCCACCCTGACAGCCTTGCAGTGTGAGTCATAACCCATTTTGTTCCCTTTTTTCCTCATTTCTTTAAAGCACAGAAGGGAGAATGGCTGATCATTTTTGACAGCCAGTGCCATAAACACCGGTATCAGCATCGCCATTTATTCAATCCCCAAGGGGAAAAGCTATATAGCAAAACCCTCTTTATAAACTCAGAGAAAGTTATGTTTTAACACACAGTTATGTTTTATTTAACACATAGTTTTAACACATAGTTAGCTCCTTTTATTTTTCTGAACAAGACCAGAAGAGAAAGACATTAGGTTAGACGTGAGGAGAAACCTCCCGAGTAAATGATCCATTGTACCAGTGACCCACAGACGCTTTCATCTCTTAAGATATTCTAGAAGGGAGTAAGCTATCTTTTGAGGATGCCTTGAATACAGGTTTGCCTAGGGCAGATATGTAATATTTATCTCCCAAGGCCCCTACAATTCTATAAACAAGCAAAAATCAACAGCAAACGCAAAGGATAAAAAGAACCTTGAGAAGCATTTTCCTGAACTCTTACAAACACAATCATCTTGACTGAAGTGGGAAAGAACCTGAGCTTTACTTAAGTGAATAGAACTGGGATACTATCACACTTTGGTTGAAAGAGTAGAACAGTTTTCTTTATAGCCAAGTATATTCTTCTAGATAACTTAAATTTATGTTGTCTCACCATGGAGCTGGAGGGAGAAACGATATTTCTTCTCACCATAATTCTAGTTTTAAAATGTGGCACCTATTTACACAGAACCCCATATGTAAATATAAATATAATTTTGGTATATTTGTAATTTGTGCTTCCATGGGTCTCTTTCAATGTCATTACAAGATACTGCCTAGAGGTTTAAATGTAGGTGACAGATAAAAATCACTTCCAAATTAAATTTGGAAAAGCAGCAAACCTCATTAGTTATTGAAATAATGGAGAAAAAATTGCATAATGTCTTCTCTGTGCAAATCGAAGGAGAGGAATCCATTGAGATTTACATGTCGTAAAATTGTATTTGCTTGCAATTGACTGCTCTCTGCCAAGATACGTGTGATTTCAGTACCACATTAGTTTTGAGTACTTGAAATTACTTTCAATCATATTTCTTTTAAATTGTGTGGACTTTATTTAAAATGTTTAGTTGTATATATTTAAGGGATACAACTTGATGATTTGATACACATTTACAATGTGAAATAATCACAATCAAGCTAATTAACATATCCATTACCTCACATAGTTACAACTTTTTTTTTTTTAATTTGCCGGAAAGAACACTTAGGATTTACCCTCCTAGCATATTTCAAGTTAGATCGTACAGACTTTAAAAATCAACATAACCTAAAGAGCTGAGTACAATTCTGTCAGGGAGGAGGCAGGCCAGGCATTTGCTAAAGAGCCAGGGTATACAACCAATGAAAGGGTTAAAAGATTGTAGAAATATAAGCTGTGCTAATTAGATTTCACAGCTAACAAATCACAGCAAAGCCTAGGGGAGGGAGGAGCCGCCAGGTCCTGCTATTGTTCCCAAGTCAGAGATGGTTTCGCAGGGCAGGGCCATCTTTCCAACCAGCCAGTTCACAACATCACATACCCAAGAGCTCTGCCACTCAGGGCCCCTGGACAGGCATCTACTAATTCCTGCCAGAATCAATCCTTCTTCTCAGGACAGGCAGGAGAGGGCAATGTCCCTCACTTCCTTCTGTGAACTGGCTAAATTACTAAACTTCTCCAAGTTTTAGTTTGCTCATATATAAAAAATAGGGATATTTATAACAACTGATATTTATTATTCACTCAACAAATATTTACTGAGCAGCTGCTCAATATATGTGATATATTGCCCTGGTGATACAGCAGTTAAAGAAAGTGATGAAGATCCCTGCCACCACAAACCTTAGACTCTCCAGAAATATCACAGAAAGTCAGTTACTGTGCTAAGAGCACTGTGTGCATCTTAGGTTATTTATGATACCACCTCCCTGTGTTAGGGAGACAAAATGAGAATTATGTAAAGTGTCCACAATGTCCTCGGACTTATCAGGTACCCAGCAAGTGGTAGTTAGTACTATTAGCAGGTATACTAGCAGGGGTGACTGTTTCCACCACTTTTTCAGAGAAATAGGCCATATTTTCAGGCAAAGCAACTGGCTATGGGGTGACTGGGATAGCCCAGTGGGAATGGTGGCAGGCAGCAGGAGGAGGTGGCTGGCTGGGCCTGCCTGCTCCCCCAGGACCTGTGACATTGCGCAACATCAGAGAAACCGATCCAGTTTGCTGTGTTTAGGGACCACAACTCTGGGTTTCTCCTCTTAGGATATTAATGGAGGGACATCAATGAAACCTAAGTCTCTTCCCTTGCTAGAGTTACAAGTTGAACATAAAGACGTTTCCATTTCAAAAGGGAGCTATTTGTCTTGAGAATTTCAAATCCTTTACACTTCTCTGTGTGAGTCTCCCCGGGGTCTTCTAATGGTATTAGTTTTGATAGAGGCAACTGGAAAGAGCCCTTCTGAATTTGGTCCTGATATAGTTCAATTCAGCATTAGTTGTGAAGGTCACTCAGGGGTCTATGCACCTCAACTTTACTCCCCCTGACAAATGACAAAGACCTATAACCTGGTATTCATTCTAGTCAACTTCCAAGGCTTTATATGAGGCCTCAGGATCCCTTGAACACATTATAACAAACACACAAACTATTGCTACAGTATATACCTCATTTCTATGGAGGTTGTTAATATCACAGCCTCAACTATCTAGAGTCCAGCAAACAATCAAGAAACAAATAAATGGGGATAAAAGCTGAGACAGGTGTCATAAAACCCATGTGCTCTTCTCAAAGAAAATGCCACACAACCATCTCAAATATATATACATATATATTTGTATATATATTTATTTATAGAGACAGGGTCTTGCTCTGTTGCCCAGGCTGGAGTGCAGTAGCCTGATCCTAGCTCCCTTACACTCCTGTCTGGGCTCAAGAGATCCTCCCACGCCTCAGCCTCCTGAATAGCTAGGACTACAGGTACATGCCTCCACACCCAGCTGATTTTTAAAAAATTTTTTTTGTAGGGATGTGATCTCGCTATGTTGCCTAGGCTGGTCTTGAACTCCTGGGCTCAGAAATCATCCTGCTTTGGCCTCTCAAATTGCCAGATGGTTCTCTAGTGGTGGGCATGAGCCACCACGCCCAGCCTAGGATCTATATATTCTTATTCTACCTGATTTATCATAAACTTCATGATCTTGCTTCACAACCCACTACAGATTAGAAACAGCAAATAAAAGACAGGGGCACACCAAGTAAGTACAAGGAATAACTATCAACCTATGAGATTGAGAAAAGACATTAACCACCCTCCTTCAAACAAAAATAAAGTAGAATATTTTTTATACTTTAAAAAAAGCTATTTTAATAACCCCATTTAAAAAACTATATAAACTATTTAAAAAAAGATGAAACACGCACTCAAAAACCTAACAGGCTGGGGCTATGTAGTGTTGGGGTGTGGATCCATACGCTGCTAAATGAATCCTGAGGGCATTGCTATTACTACAAAGAAGAACTGATGAGGCCGGGCACGGTGGCTCACGCCTGTCTCTAATCCTAGCACTCTGGGAGGCCAAGGCAGGCGGATCACTCAAGGTCAGGAGTTCGAAACCAGCCTGAGCAAGAGCAAGACCCCGTCTCTACTATAAATAGAAAGAAATTAATTGGCCAACTAAGATATACATAGAAAAAAATGAGCCGGGCATGGTGGCGCATGCCTGTAGTCCCAGCTACTCAGGAGGCTGAGGCAGAATGATCGCTTGAGCCCAGGAGTCTGAGGTTGCTGTGAGCTAGGCCGATGCCACAGCACTCTAGCCCAGGCAACATAGTGAGACTCTGTCTCAAAAAAAAAAAAAAAAAAAAAACCTGATGGATCAAAAAGATTGTAAATGATCAAGAACAATCTAATTATGTTTAATATATTCTTTGACAGGATAAAACTTAAAAAAATGCTTTTAATCCCCAGTGGTCAACTTTTTGTTGGGGGTGGGGTGGTTCTGCCACTAAATGGGCTAAAAGATCCAGTTATTAGAAAACGTTATTAATATGGGTCCTGGATAATGCTAGATGAATGAGGGCATTATTGCAGGTTCACTCTTTCCTAGGCATTTTGTCACGTAAATCTCACAACATACATGTGAGATGATCAAGGCAGAGGCCCCACCTCAAAACTGCAGGGAGAGAGGCTCAGAGAAGGCATATGCCTCACCCAAGGCCACATGTCTTGGAAGATGGGATGCTTCACTCTTGGTCAGACCTGTGTAAGGCACACACCAGGCACAAGGCAGTTACAAAATCAAGAAGTTACATAACCTCTGCCCTCAAAGACTTTACCAACTACATTCTAGATTCTAGAAAGTGGGAGGGTGGAAAGGGGAAAGACGGGAGACTTTATTAGTAACTACAAGGCAGAACCTGGTAACTGCCTTGACAGAGACAAAAACAAACCGGCAGAGGCTTCTGATGAATTAGCAAATCCTACTTGGCGGGTAGGGAGGGAAACAGGAACAGTTTTGTGACACTTGACTTCTCTAAGATGTTCACAGGGATAGGTTAAAGGTTTCCAAAATGAACTTATGATATAGTAAGTCAGCCTCATTTCAGACTAAAAAGGGCTCTATAAAAGACTAAACATGATTATTCACTCCAAGGTTCTTCATAATCCAGCAATGTCTATCTAGTGGACCCCCTCCTTCCCTAACAAAAAAATCCAGAGCTCCCTCAGCAGTTGATCAAAACCATTGGAACAGCTTGAAGTCCTACTTTGATCTTTATTTTTCCCCATGTGAGGGCATGTGGACACTGGGCCCCTGGATTTAAATAGCAATAAATGCCACATCTTTCAAAGGGATGGTTCTCTAATGGAGGCAGGTGACTGCTATTTTCCATCAATGCTCATGAATATTGATGTGGGGAAAAAGCCGCTTAGGGCACAACCCAGAACCAAAATGTTGATAAACATCCTCTATTGTGAACAATTGAGCATCAGTGGGCCCACTATGCTCAGCAACTGGAATTCTTAGTACCATTTTTCTCCTCCAAGGGAGCTTGACTATTGTATTATGTTAAAATTTATAAATCTTCACAAACATGCAATATAATTAAATCTCAAGAGGTAACAAGCTTCCAAGTTGTGCATACCCTGGGTGGTACCTCCTCATTTGAATAATAATTGCTGTCTTTCATTTTACAAGCATTCCTATATCTTATATGCCTCAAAGGGCAGTTCGCAGCAATGGGAAAATTACATGACAAAAAACACACATGACATTTAAACTAAATTAATAGGAAGACTAGTCAAGTCTGATATTTTTTGTCATGTGTCACTACCACTTAGTAGAAATTTATCTCATCACTTTTCCTCTCCACATTTCATATGAATTCTTTTTTAGAGATACAATTTGACCTTCTGAAGAGTTTAAGCACCACACAAAAAACAAAATTGATTTCAAACCACAAAAAAACTGCAACAGGAAGTAGAATAAGGAACCTAACATTGCATAAAATCATCTCCTGCAATCGTAGAGATCAAATGTACACAGTTTGCACATGTGTTTGAGTACCTCAAACAGACCCAAGATGGGAGAACTCAAACCAGCACCTAACAAGGTGAGCTTAGGAAACAAGACGAAGGGCTACGTAACTGTCATTAAACTGAGTAGGTTTATATCTATTTTTTTTTTTTTTTTGAGAGAGAGTGTCTCACTCTGTTGCCCAGGCTAGAGTGCCATGGCATCAGCCTAGCTAACAGCAACCTCAAACTCCTGGGCTCAAGCAATCCTCCTGCCTCAGCCTCCTGAGTAGCTGGGACTACAGGCATGCGCCACCATGCCCGGATAATTTTTTCTATATATTTTTAGTTGGCCAATTAATTTCTTTCTATTTTTAGTAGAGACGGGGTCTTGCTCTTGCTCAGGCTGGTTTCAAACTCCTGACCTTGAGCCATCCTCCCGCCTCGGCCTCCCAGAGTGCTAGGATTACAGGTGTGAGCCACGGCGCCCGGCTGTATCTATTAATACAAAGGGAAATTGAAGAAGGAACAGTCAAAACATTCCGTGTTAGCTGAAATGGGTATAGAAATATGGACTCATCAGAAGGTCAATGTACAGGAAAGTAACGTTTATAGCATCATGCAAAGAGAAACGACAGACTAATGAAGAGACATATTTTCATGAAGACATATACATGAAACATTTTCTTCTAAATAAAGTATTCGGCTTATTGCAGCTTAGTAATCATTTACTGTACACAATGTAGGGACAGGAAAAGCAATTTTAAAAGGCAGGTTTTTAAAACCTAAAACAACCATATGAAGTTGTACTCCAAGGCTGATCCAAGAAGCCCTCCCTAAGACAAAAATGGATTCAAACCACCACCACACAAGAGGGCTTCTAGTAAACCCATTCTCCACTCTGACAAACTTCCTTAGAAAATCACTACTAGGAAGTCATCATTTATCAAAACCTGTTCTGGGTATGTAGGGGGTAGAGGAGAGCATACGGCCAGTTAAAATGGGTTAACTGTGTCCCTGGCTCTATAGTAAGTCTTTGACATACACAATCTCAGTCAACACTCATCACAGTCTTGTAAGGAGGGCATTATTTTTCCCATTAAACAGATGAAGAAACTGAGGCTCAGAGTATTTAAGATAACACACTCATATGGCTAAGAAGTGGCAAGAGGCAGTACTTGCATCCAGGTCTGACTTCAAAGACTGCTGTAATAGTATACTATTTGAACACAGTAATGGTAGTAGTAGTGGTGTTTGGAGGGGGATGGAGAACGAGATTCAGTTTCGCATATTTGAAATTTGAGGAAACTGTAAAGATATGCATTCAAATGCAGGGAATGGGAAGTCCAGGATCCCATCCTGGCACTGTCTCAAAGGAGTGGTCTGACCTTGGACAAGCCTGTCCAGGTTCTATGTTTCTCTGACACACAGACAAACTCTGCAGTCTAAAATCTGTGATGGACACTGCAGAACTTTAAGTCTTGGCATCCAGACAGGAAGCTACTCATAAAAGTATCAGTGGAATATTGGTGAAATCTAATGAGCATTCCTGACTGTATCTTCCCTGGTAAGGGAGATGGGTATTATGAAATGAAGTAGGTAGAAGAAAATAGCCATTTAGCACTTGTTCCTGCTTGCTGTTCAGAGTTCAAGGCCAATGGCTCTCCCCTCTGCCCCAGGGGCACACTAAATACCTTGTTAAGAGACTCAAGGGTTTATGGTACACAAAACCAAACCTAATTTTGCAACGAGTTTGATGAGAAAGTATTAATACAGAATAGAAGTCTAACTGCCTCCTAATAAGAAGATCTTCTTATCTATAAATGCGGAACCACAGACCCTTAGGAGTTCAAATCAACCCCAAATGAGATTCCTGCAAAGGAAAGGAATGGTGGTTTACCCAGTCACAAGACCAACATGGGAATAATAATAATACTAAAAAAAATAACCCTCACCATTTCAGGTTAAACTATGACGGGTAAGTACTAAGATAAAGCAAGTGTTCAGACATTTGAGAGATGCAATGAGAAATGATTCCACCATCCCTTCCAATAGGCACAAAAGGCCTCAACAATATGAAACAGAAGCATGATCGTGGGGGTAGCTATAAATAAATAGTGCCTATCATGGTGTAGGCACTATTTGATGATTGAGCACAATTTTGCACACAAAGAACAAATCCAAATAATCACTAACAGAAAGAACTTCTTTATTTACAGCTTACTCTTCAAATGATTAAAATGTGCATAAGAGAAAGAAACGTTTAAAAGCTTTTAATGAATCAAAAACAAATAAGCAAATCTACCATATGAAATTAATCATGACATATGTTTAAAAACCCAAGCACTTTAAAATGAAAGGTGGGAGGGCTGAGCCAAAGTATTTGTACGGCTATAAAATTTTAATACTAATTAGCTGGGTGCTAAGGCATGTGCCTGTATTCCCAGCTATGTGGGAGGCTGAGGCAGGCTGAGATCACTTGAGCCCAGGAGTTTGAGTCCAGCCTGGGCAACACAGTGAGACCCCATCTCCAAAAAATAAACAAACAAAAATTAATTCTAAAAAGTGCTTTTGACAACCAGCGTCCACATATCTATGGGACTCTTTGGAAGCCAATGGGGAATTCTACTGCCAGATGGCTCATTCTCATTCTAAAGAGTGCCAGGGACATGGAGGATTTCAGCATCCAAATTCATATTAAAGACTATGGCAATAAAACTCTTCAGGACTCTAGGAGGTTGTTTTGTCTCAAAGTTGCTATACTGCACAAAGAAAGGAAAATACATTTTGAAAACTGAATATAGCTAAAGGTTTCAACAAAACCAAGGCAAATTGTCTCTTTTATGTCCCGATTTCTAACAAAAGAGATACAGAGGCATGTGGAAACACTTCATTTAAAAGACAGAAGAAACAGAAGTACCTACAATTCGTACCAATTGCTGGGATAAAACTTGGTTCATGGTTCCCTTTCTTAGATTTTTTTTTCCATTTTAAGTGTACAATTAAATGATTATTAATGAATTTACCAAGTTGTACAGCTATTCCCATAAATCAGTTTTAGAAGATTTCCTTCCCCCTATTGAGACCCCTAATTCCCTTTTGAAACCTTTCTTAGATTTTTATAGTATCTGCTCCTCATACTATTCACCAGCCAGGTATATTACCTGACTAGCCTACAAGTTCCTTGGTATCTTGAGGAGCCCCTTGTGTTGGGACCTCACCCAGCTGACAAGTGTCATCTTTGATGACAAAGATGGATGGAGTCCTTTAGATAACCTGGTAGGAAACACCAGCAATGTCCCCTTTTCCTTCAAATCAGGGATCTACAAGCTTTAAGCATTTCAAACATTTGTATAAGTAGCCATTGCACTCAAGGGAATAGGGCTTCAACTTATAAAGCAAGACAGATGAATTGAAATATAATTTTGGGGGAAATGACCTTATAGTAAAATGCAAGAAAATGGCAAGTTGATTTAAGTTACTTTCCTTAACAACTGTTAAAAGAAACATCAGGCTTTAAAAAAAAAAACACAAGCTATTGAAGATGGATTATAAAATTAAAAAATCTACAGACAGTATTAATATTCTTGGTTGAGAGGGACAATGCTTTTCATTTTATTCATTTTTCAAGAAAAAAATGATTAATGCAGCCCAGTTCCAATATAGGTAACTTGGAAGTTTTAAAAATTTTACTCATTAAGATTTAAAAGACAAAAGTAAAGCCACAAGCATCCAGGAAGCTGAGGAATACTAATGTAGCTAAAAACCAATTTAATGGAAAACTGTAGTTTATGATAAACATAACTATAAATAAGTTGCACCCATACCTTAAGACAAAGGGAATGCCTGACATGCAGAACACATACAATACACATTTGCTAAATTAACGAATAGATGAATATATTCAGATTTGTCATGCTACCCTTTCTTTTTTTATTAAACCAAGCTGCTAACTCTTAGAAGTTTTTCTATAAATACCTTCTAAAGAGGAAAAAAATGGCATCACAAACTTATAATTTTATAACTTAGGATCCCTACTCAATATATCATGAAAGTGATAGCACTTGAATTGCTTCAGTGAATCCTAAGGAATTTTTTCCTCACAATTTAAAAGTATAGACTGTATAGAGTATCTTAACAGCATATGGCCAAGTTTGTGTGATCATCTGAGAATAACTCAGTTTCATAAAAAATGCAAATTTCACAGTCGCGCATTAATTCATGCCAACCCTGTTCTCGAGACAATCACCAGGGACCTCCCACACAAAATCAATATGCATACATCTATTTAACTTTTATCACTGGCTCACTAAGTAAATATCACACTATAGACCACTTAGGTATTCATTATTCAGGCAAATAGCAAACGTAAAACGCAGGCTGGTAGTGTCAAGTCATTAACAAATCAATCGATAACTGTTCCCTGTTTTAGTCTACCAAATGAGGGCGAAAATGTGCAACATCTGGAGAGCAAACTGTTAATCTGCCGCCAAGGTGCAATCTGTTTATGGCAGAGGATTCCATATCTACGCTAACTCTAAGAAAACATCTCAAGGAAACCTTAAGTTGTATTATGTCTTCTCAGGCTTCAATAAGCATTAAAACTGATTCACCCTTTGGTATTATTCCTTAGACACCAAAAGGCCTCAGATCCCCAAGGACCGCAATGGGAGACGCCATGCTTTTGTTCCAGTGTCTAAGACTGAGGCAGAACTCAAAAACGTTTGAGTGTATTACATGATGAGGAGCAAATGGTTCAATCTTCAAAATTCTCATTTTAAGATATTTTAAGCAAGATTTTTAGCATTTTTATAGGGACGACGTGTATTCACAAGCAGCTAATCCAGGGCCAGAATGGCCAAGAATGGCCAAGAATGGCCCCAGTTTTTGCAAAGAACTCATTTTTTTTTTTTTTAAGTGTGAGCCCTGTTTAATGCCACATTCATGTTGCTAAGCCCCTAAGAATATCATCTTTTGTATATTAATTTCAGGATGATCACTACTCCTGTCTGTCTTAGGATACAGAGAGCCAATACATGATACTGTATCTGAGGTCACTTACCCAACTTGTCAGCTAAAAGACAGTGAAAATGAAATGAATAAAAGGAAGTTTCTGATGTTAGCCTAAAGTTAAGCTTCATGACTGCTTCCTCAATTTACACCACGTGACAAAAACCCGTCTACAGCGTCAGCAATGGTAGCAACAGAACTCAAAAAGTATTGTGGATTTTTTTCTCTCAACCACTCCAACAACCACCAGCAAGAGACTCAACTCAAGGCCATATATAAATGATGCTATTAATTATGAAAATCGAAGGCAATCTCAGGTCATGACAGATCTAATGTCCTTCCCAATATCAGCAAGAAAAAGAGCCCTTCTCTCTTCCTGCTCACGTCTGTGACTCAATCTATGGGACAAACACGACTATTTGTGGTCACACATAGAAGCTAACACTGGCACACACATACATGCACCCCTGCTGGAAGCAAGTCATGCTGGGTTTAAATGAAGCTGCAGTGTATTTACTTACCCTCCTGTCTTACTTCCTGGGTGGAAGGTTTAATTAATACTTTACCCAGAAACAACCCAGTCGAGAAATAGCTTTATTGGGAGTAAAAGTCAAAACAGAAATCTGCTCTTCCTGTGAACGGCAGTTTTCTTACTGCAGTTTCCTTCTTTTCAATGAAAATCTTGCCCTCCTCCTTTCTGTCCAAATGACGAATATGGATTGAATAAAATAATCCAAAGAACAAGACAAAAGTTGGAAAACATCCTCTCGTAACCTCCTTTTCTCTCTTCATCTAAGATACTTGGTGAATACCTCAATTCCAGAGCACAAATTAAAGCAGGCCCTTGTCCCCTGAGCAAACTGTACTGCTATGTCACACCCCACACCCGCTGCATCCTTCTTTTTATCAGGTTAACAGCCAGGATGCTAGAGAGAAGGTGCAACATGCATGGTCTGCTCCACCTCCCGCACCCTGACAGAAACCACACCCCACTTCCCACAGACCGTGCTCTCCCCAGACCTTACCCTGCCCAGGTGGTCCTGAAGTAGCGTCTCTTGCAGCACTGGGGCCACCTCCTCCAAGCTCAAGACGTGGCAAAGCTCAGTGAGTTCCTCCTGCCCCAGAGACCCAGTGCCAGTCGTGTCAAAACTGTCAAACAGCTCCTTGAGTCGGGCCTCATGCTGGTCCTGCTCCACCTCATCCATCCCATAGCCCACAGTGCTCACCTGTGTGGGACAGAGACAAGGACAGGTTGTGGCAGCCCCTTAAAGCCTACCGTGGTCACCCCAGGCACTCTCAGCTCCCTTGCAAACCACCGGCTTCTTGGGAGTGGTCTATATGTAACACTCTGTTTCTGGTACACCCACAGCCAGACCACGGGTCTGTACCCAACCCAGCCCTGGCCAGCAGAGCTCCCACACACAGGGATACATCCATAAGGTTGATCACACTGGAGATAACATTACCAAAATGAGAGGGTCGCGAAGGCAGGAAGATAACCCTCCTCTCTTGCCTGGTCCCTGGGCGGATGGTCAGATTGTCACACTCAAAGTTGTCTATTGGCTCTTCTGGCCCAGAAAGAAGGTGAAAAGCCACTTTTGACAGCAAGACCATTCAAATGAACTGTTAGTGCCAAAAAAGCAGGCAAGTCAGTGAGCTCTAGACCTCCTGTCCAGATGTTGCAATCTGCCAGTGTGGCCAAGCTGGTTAGTTCTACTTTGCTCAGTTTAGATGCCTCCCACAGTAGTTAGACCAGAAACTACAGCAAGAAGCAGTTGGATGAACTCATTTGCTACAAAACCACCTCCTTGTTTACAAGAGACCAAATGCCTTTTACTCCAGTTCCTCAAAACGCAACTCAATTAACTCGGTTGGTGCAATTAGATGAAGTGTGTCAGGAAGAGTATTCCCTGAAGCTCACTTGAGTCCCAGGGAGTTTTAGATAATGTTTAGTTGCCTAGCAAAAGAGGAAAACACTACTCCAACCTTTCAGACGGTGAGGTTTGAAAAAGCCACAGATTGGCTTATACGAATCATACAGCATTTCAAGGAACCTCCCCTGTCTATAGCATCTTACTTCTTTATGCCTGGTTAACCTGTCTTCCATCTCTCTGATCTACCCATACCCCAGGCTTTCCATTTTGCCACATTCCTTAGAATCAGTCATCAATAACTTAGAGTCATCAATAACTCTCAGAGTCATTTTTGCTAAAAATACACATCATAAAATTCCAGATACCTTGAACTTTAAGAAAATCTAGGATTTTTTTTTACTTACATGATAATTCATCTTTATTATGCTGGATCTTCCAATGAAAGCCTGAAGCCTGCACATCTGAACGTACTTTCACCATGATGCAATAGAGACCAAACGCAACATATACCCTTGAGACCATGACCTCAGCCATCTGGAACAAAGCTCTCAAAACCAGCCCCTTGGCTATAAAAAGCAGCACCTTTCACTAACCAAGCACCTTTAACTAACAAGGCAAGTTAGGGAAAACTCTCTAACTTAGAGGTGATATTCCACAAAGCAGATCGCTACAACATGGGAAACACATAAGCTGAGAGGTTGAACATGGCCAGAACTGAAAATAAAAGGCTTTCTATAGCAAATCTCTGCTGCTCTAGAGCGTAATCACCTCCTTTCCATGGACAGCTGTTCAACAGATGACAAGCTAGAACAGAGCCACAATCTTCCCAAGGGTTTCAGCAGAACTAAGTGGACTCAGAAGATGAATGTGAACAGCTCTGCCACACAGCTCAATTTTTATCGGGGCCACTCATTAAAGCGATATAGCACAGTTTTGGTCCAGGCACCTGGTCTTAGGTCTCCTAATTATCAGTTTTTCTACTACTAAGGTACTGCTTGCTGGCTCTGGCTGTCTTCCCAGGGTTGGTCTGTTGGGTTAACTAATCACTATGTAAATGTTTTCAAAATAAGTCGAGAGTGCTATATAAACATCAAAGCGTCAATAAAGAAACACCAAGGTGTTATGAAAAGCCCCAAGAGCTAAGAATTTAGACAAGGCTAAGGGTTGGCTAATGAGATTCACTTAGAGTTGACCAGTTAATTGTCAAGTAAGATCTGCTGAGAATCCCCAAGGTGCTCTGGGATTTTCAGTGTTGCCACAGCTCTCAGACTCACTCTGACTTTTATGGTGTCTTGGACTATACTCTGACCAACTTGATAAACGCCAGACTACTCTGCTTTTGCTCGGTTTTGCATATATGTTTAAAAATGCAAAAGCATTCTAAGACTTCCCTTTTTTTAAGATTACTTTTAATGGAAGGGGATTTGCCCATCTAAACCAACAGAAGAGAGCAATAAAACAATGTACTGAGAATTCCTGATCTTATCTGCTGCTTTGAATTTGATAAACTCTTATGCCTCACCCTTTGGGAGGTCACTGGATTTTCACTAAATCAAATCTCTTTCATTTTATAGTTTTCCTTTTTAAAACTCTCTTTATCTCCCTCCTTCTCCAGACACTGTACTTAGAAAAACATTCTTTTGACTGTAGGGTGGTGGGGAGGAAGCCCCCACCCTGTGGAACAAATGCTCATACTGAAACATCCAGGAGATGTTACACATGGTGACAAGTTGTCAGTGCTCATCTGGCACAGAATGCATTTTTACTGGTTAATATTATTCTCCAAATGTTCATCAGTAATTTCATGTGCAGGAATTTTTTTTCCTCCCTACTTGGCAGAAATTTCTTTAAGGATAAGATCCACCATGCCTTCTTTTATATATATATATATATATATATATATATATCGTCCCCCAAATGCATTGTACAGTCAGTCTGTTCTTCACACTGGGACTCAGTAAATATCATGGACTTAGTATCTGGGTATTTTTGAGAGGAAACTTACCCCAAATGAGGGCTAAAGAAAACAGCACATGAAAATCATTTAGCGCCTATTTCTTCCACATACACACTGCCACTTCCCCCGTCCTGCCCTTTCTCAAAGGCATCTTCAGTCTCAGAAATTACCAACAGAAGTAGAAAACCAACACCGACTGTCAGACTGCACTGTGTAGAGCTATCCGAAGTTTCCTTCAATGGGCTAGGAATTAAGTCAATGGATTCACAAACTTCAGCTGCATGTTTTTGTTATAGGATGAAACTTGGGAGGAGAATGTGTACTAAAACACTTATTCAGTGCCCTCAATTATAGAATGAGAAAAACAATGGCCATCTGGAAGGGTGGCTCTGAGCATAAAATGTGACAAGCAAGTGAGATTGGCTAATCCCAGAGAAAGTTAATACAAGAGGGGAATTGAGAAAACAACCAAGAGCATACCTGCGGTTTACAAAGGAGGGGTGAACTGAAGAGTGGGTAGCTTAAACACGCCAATCAGCCATAGATCTACCTTCAAAGAAGCAAAGCAGGAGAATGCCACAGACCAGAGAGCAAGCAAGGGTAGAGAATGTACTATGTACACAAACATCATTATATTACTAAATGACAATGGCGGCAAGTAAGGTCAGAGCTTCCTTGAGCTTTAGAGGCAGATGATAGATAAATTTAATGTCAAATAAAAGCAAAAAGGATGAAGCGTAGTTGGGAATTCAGAAGAAATGATTTTTTTTTAACTTCTGAGCATTTAACTCTGAGTCCAGCCTATATTAAACGTGTTATGCATATCATCTCATTTAGTCCTCCCAAATATTGGAAGTAGATATTATCACTTTCCCATTTGAGATGTAGAAATTGGGGTTTGGCAAAATTAAGCATTTTTAATATGATGGTGGAGCCAAGATTTGAACTCTAGTGTGACTCTAAATTATACTGTCTCAATCCTACACGTGCACACAGAACATGAGTGGAACCACTGGGATGACACCATTGGCAAGCCACTTGTCTCCACCCTTACGTGTTAGTCAGCTGAACAGTGTTGAGTGTCAGAAGCTACCAAGGAATACCACAAACTTTTCCAAATTGGGAGAGGTGGGGTTCCTTTCCCCCTATTTCCCTTGATCCATTTATTCAATAATTATAGCCTACAAGGTACTAGGGATACACAGATAGAATAAGCATTCTCTTTTTCTCTAAAGCACCTTTGGGATTTAGGGAATGGAAGAAATAATTTTTTACATAAAAATGATCATGAAGAGGCCCATATCTTCAACAGGTGTTGCCCAGGAATTGATAATTGTTAAATTACTTCTCTAAAATAAATACATGTCTAATCTGTGCAATCCAATGCTTTCCAGAGTTAAACTCTAACTGGTACCCACCAGTGGTAGGAATCTTACAGATTTAAAAAGTTGGGATTTGAGTGATAAACCCTCCTTCAAACTAGAAAGAACAATTCTAGTTTTATAAAGGCTACCATAAGCCTGGGCCTCTCCTCACCATCTCCCTTCCCAATCAAATTGTTAGCAGGCTTTATGACTCCTTTGGAATGAAAAGGCCAGTGTGGGCAACATTTTGTAGTTCTAACTAGGGATGGTTAAATAAGGGGCAGATGCACAGAGCCATTAATCAAAACATTTACCACCCAATAACCACCCATGAGAATTATTCGGAGCATTTTCCTTCCAAATAACTCAAAACGAGGCTGCCAAAATGCTGCAGACCCTGACAGGGATGTCCATTACCCCAGCTGATGAGATCACAGTGCCAAGTGAGACGGTAAAAGAACTGATGGAGGTGTGGCTGGAATAAAGAAGACGATATGTGAATTTATGTGCCTTCCAGTGTCCAACCAAGGAACAGAAAGGAGCTTGTAAGAATGGCACCCCAGCCAAGGGCGACGTCTGTTCTGGCTTGGAGGGAGGGAAAAGGGGACAAAATCTGGCAAATGAAAACCAAATAACAAACAAGCACAATGCCAGAGCCCCTAGTCCAGGCCTTTTATTTCCCTTCCAGATGGTCCAGCAGCTGAACAGCTCCTTAGACTGTCTGATGCCCCTCTCGCCGTGCTGCTTTCCTAGAGAGGGCATCGTAATAGATACTTTCAGACCTGTGTTCACACATAGCTGTTGGGGGATCACAGACCAGGCGGTGACCACCAAGTGACTCATTTAGTTAGTCTGGAGCCGAAGGGATGAAGACCAACAAACCCTGCTTTGGCAAAGCTTTCCATTCAATGCCTTTAGCTTTCCCTGGAGCTAATAATGGAGCTTAATAATGGAGCTTGGAGCTTAATAATGTCAATGATCAAATGAAAGTGTTTCTTTTTCTTTTCTGCAAATACTTTAATCTGCTGCAAAGATTTCCAGGCTTACCATTTTGGACTAATTTCAGTACAAAGAGTGACAAGAATAAATTCAAGTTTAGCAAAAGCTCAACAGAAAAAGCAGTTGCTGCCATTTAGGAGTTTATATGAAGAATACTCCTGCCAAAACTCATCACTGCTCGGCAGCAAACTGATTACTGTCAGATACTTCCTCTCTGCTCAGATAGCACCTCACTCTGGCTGGATACCAAAAGCACAACCATATCACTGCAAATAAAACTGTAGATCAAAAATATAACATAAAATCTCAAATGCCATTGCATAGGAAAAAAGTCACATTAAATAAATTTCAAAGAAAATATCAACCTTTGCTAACTATACTATAAAATTTTATTTAACTAACGGTAGCCTACTAATATTTATTCTACAATGTAAACATGCTTTAGAATTTTACTGTCCTGGGATATAGCAAACCCATGCTTTTGTTACTCCTAATAGCAGGTGGATTACCCAATCAAGTAGTTAACTCAGGGTAGCTGGAGGGGGAAAAAAAACCATTAGCTTAGCACAATGCACATTCAATAGCCTGTCATCAATTTCCAAATAAAATTATAGAAGCAGAAAACAGAGCTGCATGTTTGTTACTTTTTCTTAAAAGAAAAAGCTTGTAACAATGTTACTTTTTCTTAAACAAGAAAGCTTATAACAATGTTACTTTTTCTTAAAAAAGAAAGCTTATAACAATGTTACTTTTTCTTAAAAGAGAAAGCTTATGACAACTTTCA
>CAUYRT010078744.1:0-38026 GCA_963574885.1 Lepilemur ruficaudatus
TTTCTTTATTGAAGTATACTTTCCATAACATGCCTTTACTCCATTTTAAGTGTACAATTGAATGATTTTCAGTGAATTTACCGAGGTGTACAGTTAATCACATAAATCAGTTTTTGAGGAATTCCTTTCCCCTATTGAGACCCCTAATTCCACTCCCCAACTACTTTTCAAGCATGTCACACCCCTCCACAGTGCCCACCACATCGCTCAGACATGGATTTACCCCCTACCCCCCAAATCCCTAGTGAACACTCCCACCATTTGAGCACCATAGTGTTAGTCAGTCAATACCAGTTTGATGGCGAGTACAAGTGGGGCCCATTCTTCAGGTCTTGTGTCACCTCACTTTGAATAATGGGCTTAAGCTTAATCCAGGATAATATAAGTGGTACTAGCTCACTGTCATTTCTTAAAATTGAGTAATATTCCATTGTGAACATATACCAAATTTTAACAATCCACTCATGAATTGACGGGCACTTGGGTTGTTTCCACAACCTAGCAATAGTGAATTGTGCTGCCATAAACATTTGGGTGCCAGATGTCTTTATTATAGAATGTGTTATGCTCTTTTGGGTAGATGCCTAATAATGCTATTGCTGGATCGAATGGTAATTCTATTTTTAGCTCTTTGAGGCATCTCCAAATTCTTTTCCACAAAGGTTGCACCAATTTGCAGTCCCACCACCAGTGTAAGAGTATCCCTATCTCTCCACAGCCTTGCCAGCATTTGTTGTTTTGGGATTTTTTGAAAGAGGCCAATCTCACTGGGGTTAGGTGGTATCTCATTGTGGTTTTGATTTGCATTTCTCTAATGATTAAAGATGATGAACATTTTTTATTTGTTTTTTGGGGCCATTATTCTGTCTTCTTTGGAGAAGTTTCTGTTCATCTCCTTTGCCCATTTATAAATGGGGTTGTTTGATTTTTTCTTGCTAATTCTTTTGAGTTCTAGGTAGATTCTTTTTATCAGACCTTTGTCAGAGGTGTAGAGAGCAAATATTTTCTCCCATTCTGTAGGTTGTCTATTTGCTCTAGTGATAGTTTCTTTGGCTGTGCAAAAGCTTTTTAATTTGATCAGATCCGATTTGTTTATTTTTGTTGCTGCATTAATTGCTTTGGAGGTCTTCTTCAGGAATTCTTTGCCTAGGCCAATGTCTGAAAGGGTCTTGCCTACATCCTCTTCTAGGACTCTTAAGGTTTCATGCCTTAAGTTTAGGTTCGTTAACCATCTTGAGTGAATTTTTGTAAGAGCTGAGAGATAGGGATCCAGTTTCATTTTTCTGCATGTAGCTATCCAGTTTTCCCAGCACCATTTATTGAAAAGAGATTCTTTTCCCCAATGTATATTTTTCACTGGTTTATCAAAGATTAGGTTACCATATGTAGATGGATTCATCTCTGGATTCTCAGTCCTGTTCCAACCGTGATACATTTTTTCAAGTTAAATCTAACAAGGATTCATTAACTGTTGCTCCAACTTTGATGCTATAAGTACAGTTGTGAAAAATATTTCTTGCCTTCATGGAGCTTAGTCTGATTATGTTTCAGTTATAAGTAGTGTGTTAGATATAAGTTAAATTCAACATATTAGAGAGTAGCTATGAATTATTATTTAAATACAAAAGGATTCATGGCATCTTTTACTTGATCTTCATGTATTAATCTAATAGGAAATGTTTGAGACACAAACATATTTGTTTACTGGATTTTTCAGTAATGAAATGATACTTTTCCCACAGATGTCATATCGAATATATCTTATTATATTTAACCATGACATTTATTAAGAAGAGACAGTTCTGTTTTGTGAATTTGCTGGAAATATTTTTATATAATGAGAAAACTCAAAGCAGTTTTTTTCTACTAATTGATTAATGACCAATAATCTGTCTCTCTCTTGATTTACTCTGATATATTTTCTACAGTGCAAGTAAAATACAATGGAATGAGATTACTTTGAGATCATTCATTTATTCAAAAATTTTTGATCTCTACACTCATCCAGGCTTTGTATATCTCTGAATATCAATTAAATTTGTGCCTCAGTTGCCTATCATCCTTAGATTAGAATTTGTTTTTCCTGGTCTGAAAATTTATTTATTAGTCACTTTATTTCATGTTAGTGGTAGGGAAACTATTGGTGTAACATGGGTGATTGCTTCCAGAAATCTTTAATAAAATTGTGGACAGCTCTGCTGTTCTTATGAGTTACCAAGGATATATCTAAATACAGCCAGACATTTTTGTGGTACCCTGTTGGATATACATCTTACCAAGCTTTTCTTTTTTTCTCATCCTTGTCCCTCTTTCTTACATAAAAATGTAGTCAAGCCTCTATAGTCAACCAAGGCAGAAACATTAGGTATTCCTTCTGATAAGTAAATAGTTTGTATCTCTGAGAACTTTCTTACAGGTCAATATCTATTCCCTAGAATTTTCTTAGTCCAGAAATAAGCCCAACTGAATATTTCCTCACAAAAACATATTAAGTTAATATTTTAAAAGTTTTGTGAAGTTATAAAATCAATGAAACTTTAAAAATATATAAATGTAATTGTAACATTATTTCCTGACAAATATGGAGGTAATCTATATAGTAGGCAATATATGATATACATAATAATATACTAGGTAATATTTAGGTAATCTTTCCTCATATTTAGGTCAAGTTAATTTAAAAAATAAGATAAAGTATTCATTAAAACTCTCCTATAAATGTCAGTGAAAACATACATACTCTGATTGTGGGGTTTTGACATTCAACAGCAGAATAGAGTCTATGCCGAACATAAACAAAAAAAGACCTGTTTTCGGGGCAAACACACATATAGACAAATAAACTATATTCATCGTTAAATGCTAGAAGTTTATAAATCCTCCTGACCAGAATCACTAGCAGATGCTGTATTTTGAATTTGGGATGATAAAAGTATCATCTAGAGTGATCATGATTGTATCTTAATTTGAAATTTTAACATGTAAGATTATACTTGAATTATTATAGTCTCTTTTCTAAATCCCTTTTCCAAGTATAAGCCAAGCTCTTAAACAGAATGTTTCTAAGAAACAAATGTCCACATTCAGGGCAGATTAATATTGTTGAAGAAAGGTATTTGATAAGATTATTATTCAATGTAATATAATCTGATTTTACTTGAAAAATTTTAAATAGGAAGTTGGAGACAGATGCTGCGTTCCTTTTTATGAACTATCTGAATTAAAATGTGACTCCTGAAATACAGACCCTTTCCATAATGTTTGAGCTATTACCTTTTTCTTTCTTTCTTTTTTTTTTAGTAGAACTTTTCTAAATGTAGACTGAAAAATAACGTTCATTTCCTGGCTAGCAGTCAAAATCTCCTTTCTTTTTCACCTAATGGAGAATTATTCCTAGAGCAGAAGAGCATCACCTAATGTCTCACGAGAAAGCTATTAGTATGAGATTGTCACATTTCTTAGATAGAAACTTAATGCCAAACATTAATGTAGAAATCCATTTTCACAACCCTTCTTATGTCTTACATCTCCCTTCTGCTTTGATGAAGGTTGTATGGTTAGGTCATGAAAAATAATGAACTGGGTTTTAGAAGTAGAAAGATGATCTAATTTCTTTTTGTTTCTTTTTTTTTTTTCACCTGAGAAAATGGAGCCAATAGTCAATGAAAGGATTGATGATGAAAACGGGAGTGACTCTAGATGTGGAAAGTGCTGCAGTATCAAAGTTAATCTGGAGGATTTTATACATGCAGTGCAGTGAGGCACTTGGAGTGTTCCCACAAATCTCACTTCTACAAATACCCTTCTAGGGATACCACGTGTTCCTTTCATTGTTTTATCAAATC
Source organism: Lepilemur ruficaudatus (assembly GCA_963574885.1). Lineage (NCBI taxonomy): Eukaryota > Metazoa > Chordata > Mammalia > Primates > Lepilemuridae > Lepilemur > Lepilemur ruficaudatus. The sequence goes on from CAUYRT010078744.1 coordinate 3,846, forward strand.
TTCCTCTTTGGCTTAAGATGACTTTTAAAAATTTAGCTTGGAGTACCACAAAACAGAGATTATTTTCTAGAGGCTACCATGGGAACAGAGTTGGGTGCCTTTCCAATATCCCTGTCCCTTTTCTTTCTCACTAATATCCTTGCTGGTTTGGGTTTTTGCTTGAGTAGCAATATGTCCGCCTAAATATTCATAGTTCTTTACTCGGTGTCTTTTGCAGAAAGGGTTGCCATGAGATAATGTTCTGGCCAATGAAACGCAGACATTGTCCTTGAGGAGAGCATCTGTTCTCAAACAGAAAGTCAGAGCTTCATTAGGAAGAAGTCTCTTGCTTGCTTTTCTGTCTTCAGCCTGCCTACAATTCAGGACAGATGTGTTTAGATGCAGTGCTCTTCTTGTGCCTGGAATGAATAAAACCAACACACTGAGGATAGCAGGGCGCATAATGGGTACTGCACAACAGCGGAACTAACATTTGCAGTTGCCTCCTATAGGTTTCTTATTATGTGAACAAAATAATCCCCCATCTTGATAAACTGCTATTAATTGGGTTTTTGTTACTTGTAACTGAATACTTTATGGACTGAGGCAAGATTTCTCTTAAGTTGTTTTTGTATTGGACAAGAGGGGACAATGCAGAAGATATTAGGGAAGAAGGTGCTATGTGTATGTATAGCTAATTTCTTCAAATAATTAGAACAGTATTTTCAGAGGTTATGTCTTTTTTTCCTAGATGACTTAAAGCTATCTAAAAGAGAATCTATGTATGTGGTCAGACACTATTTGTGGGGGACAAATTAGCTAATTAAGGCCAGTGTTGCAAAATAGAGAATCAAGTAAAAATGGGATTCAGTGCGTTTTATCCCACAGCCATGCCCTTTTTCCAATGAACCATTGGGTTTTTATTATATCTTGCTTTGTGTTATTCTGAAAAACAATTGGCAATTCTATTGATTTAATGTGAGATAACAAAGAACATTTTTGTGATTGAGGCATTAATTTTAGCTTCCATTTTGTACTAATTACTTACCTACTGATTCCATTCAATGTCACAATGGCTGAAAAGATCATTCTGAAGGGAGACTTGACAACTTTTACCAAAAGTCTGAAAAATATTCACTCTTTGTTACCTTGGAATGTCATTTGTGAGTATTTATTTTAAAGACTGATCAGAGATAATAAGTTAAATGACCAAAAAGAGGGGATTGGTTAAATAATTACTATTTAATTAATACTCTGGCATAACACATTCTCATTAAAAATTATATAGCATAATAGCTAATTACCATTAAATACTATATAATTAAAACCAGCATGTTGTAAAATATTTATATGCAATATTATTCCAACTTCAGGAGAAAAACAGAAAAAAGACTGATAACATCTAGACCACAGTGTTGGGAGTGTATTTCTCTGAGTATAACATAAGTGGTTGTTTTTACTTTAATATTTTTCAATCTTTTCAAATTTATGTAATCAATGTACATGACTCAATGAAAGTGTTTATAAAATTACCTTGTCTATTAGCAATGTAAATTAGCAATGTAAATAATTTAACATTGCAAGTTTTCAGAGCAGAACATTTTTATTGACTACCTTTTCATCAACAAGCAGTTTGACAGCAAATTTGTTTGTTTGTTTGTTTGTTTTTAATACAGAAATCCTAAATGGTGGAGTCTATGTAGATCAGAACAAATTCCTTTGTTACGCAGACACCATTCATTGGCAAGATATTGTTCGGAATCCATGGCCTTCCAACTTGACTCTGGTGTCAACAAATGGTAGCTCAGGATGTGAGTAGCATTATCTTTTCTAATGTCTCAAAATTGTATTCTACCTCATGTGAAGATGAATGTCTTATATTTATCATGCCATTGATATTTTAAACTTTACATCCATTAAAATGTTCAGTTATATGAGACAGAACAAATGGCTGACCAATCTTTCACTTCTAATTAATTCTCTCTTTGGAATGATGTTTCCCCTTTACAAATTCTCATTTTCTTAACATGTTCTTCTTTGCTCACCTTAAATTGCTTTATCATATTTCCAGTGTCTAAACATATGCCCATTGCCCATAAACTAGGGCAAGTTTAAGTTAATTACTGCTAAGTTAATTACTAATCACTGCTTTAACCTTTTATGACCTATACACCACTGAGACAAAGGTAGTAGAACAAAAATGCACCTTCCTATTCACTGTAATTTTTTTAAATTAAAAAAAAATAGTGAACATTTTAGAATTCTTAAGCCTTCATTTGCCCCCAAAGCCTTTGTGCTAATACTTTCTAACAATACAAAACATTACAGAGTGGAGAAATATAGATTTCATATAGAAGAAACATGTGTTACATTCTGATTTTAGTCATTAGTCTAATAAAGTACTGAATTTCCCGTTCTTAAAATGAATATCGTTTCCATCAAAGAGAGTTTATCATATTCAAAATGTTAAATATGATTAAATGATAAGCAAATAATATTTGAACTATCATTAAAATCTTTGAAAATTATTCTGTCTAGAATCTGTTTCATTTTCATAACGCAGGCTATGTTGTCCCACATTTATTATTACTGACATTTATATGAGAACAGAATCTTTATCTGGTGTTAACTTGGGTTTTATATTTCTCATCCATTATTATATATTTCCCACCTGAAATAATAACTGTCTCCACATAGTTCAATAATTATTTGCTATAGTACTGACTGTGTTATGACTTTTTTGGGGAAAATCAAACTCCAAGGGACAATTATTAAATTTCATGATGGCCCTAATAATATAATAGGGAAATATGAATATATTTGATCAAAACTGACATCTGTGTTTTTAATAAATGGTTAAAAATTTTTTTAAAAAGTAGAGTAACATAGTTTTCTTGTCACTTTTGAGCAGAAATTTGTATGAGATTTTGTCTTTATAATATACAAGTTGCCTCCCTTGTAAAATTACAAGTGAAAAAAATTGAATTTGCTCACACTAACATAGCAAGTGATGTGCTTCAGAAATGGCTTCTATATTCAGTCTGCCCGTACTATGGTACATATTGTATTTGTAGAGAGAAAAGCATATTGGTTGGATAAGAGGAAGGCCTGCTGACTCTCAGCTTATCAGACTGACTAGCCTGTAATGCATGAATGAAATCAGGGAAGAATAAAACCCCGGACAGAAGCCAAAAGGGAAATGTGCCCACCAGCCTTACAGGATTTGGAGCAGAAAAGGTCTGAGGGGTTTGCAGCACTTTCACAGATGGTATCTCTTTATGCTATTCTTTTTGAGGACAAATTGGTATGGTTGTGCTTATAATTAGGCAACTGTGGCTGCACTGTTTTTTGCATGTAAATAATTGCAGGTGCAAAAATTATAAGTGTGGAATAGAGTCATAACCAATGGTCCTTTATAAATTAACCACCAATGTCTTGTCAAAGTTTTATTGTTTGCAGAGTAGTTCTCTTTTCTGACACATTATGTGTACTGCATAACACTGTAGCTGATAATAATGAATTGACTACTCTTTGAATATTAGTTTCCTATTATTTTATCCTGAGTCAATTTATTTCTCTACTTTCTCCCCATGGATGACCTCAGGCAGTCTCATGGTTTTAAATTAAATCTCTAAACTGATGACTCCCAGAACGACACACCACCAACCAATCAGTCACCAAGTTAAAAATTCGGTGGTCATCATTGTCTTCAATTATTCCTTGGTTCTTGAAATTTAGTGAATCAATAAATCCTGCTGATTTTTGCCCATTTCTTGATTAGATATATTTATTATTATGATTGTCCTAGTTCAAGACTTTATCTGTTGCCTGAGTTACTGAAATAATCTTTGAATTCTCATGTTTTTGGATGCCATGGACACTTGTGGCAGTCTGGTGAAGCCCATTGACTCATTTTTAATGACATTTTAAATGAATAAATAGGCACAAAATAAATACCTTAGATGCATAATGAGCAATCAATGCATAAAATAAATTATACTTGATTATAAGGAAAATTTATTGAAATACATTTATGAACATAATGTGGTTTAAACATACAATGGAATGTTATTTAGCCTTAAAAAGAAAGGAAATCTATTCACATGCTACAATATAGATAAACCTTGAGAACATTATGCTAAAGGAAAAATAAGCCAGTCACAAAAAGACAAATGTTATACAATTCCACTTATCTGAAGTATCTAAAGTAGTCAAACTCCCAGAAACAGAATATAGAATGGTGGATGCCAGGAGTTGGAGGTAGAGGTAGATGAGGAGGTGCTGTTCAATACATATGCAGTTTCATTTTTGCAAGATTGAAAAAGTTCTGGGGGTTATGTTGCAAGACAATATGAATATTCTTAACATTACTGTATGCTAACATTACTTAGCATACATTTAAAATGGTTAAGATGGTAAATTTTATGTTAGGTGGGTTTTTTGCCACAATTAAGAATGAATGAATAAACAAATAGTGTTTAAGGTGGCTTTAACAGCTGGAAGATCACATGAATGTATCTATGGTTTCTATTGGTCAGAGTGTCGCTGGTATTGTTAATACTATGCTTTGGTCCTTATATTTGTAATTGACGAAAGTCATTAGTTTTTATAAGAGATTAATGAGAATAATGTAATATTTCCCCATTCAAGTTCAAGGACCTCCTAAATTTTTTCTATAACCCCGTTAGGTATCCAAGTCCTCCTAGTTAAGAGCCCATGCATTTAATTGCTTTCCTTGCATCCAGTCCTGACAAATTCACCTGACAAAATGTCTGCAAGAGCTCTGTCTAATGGAATCTAACCATGACCCTATCTAAAAACCTCACCACTGTGACCGACTAATATAGGATCAAGTCTAAACAAAACCAAATGGCTTGGGGTTTTCAGCAAATTCCTGCCTATTTCTCAACTCTGTGGTTTGAATTCTTATAGTTTCTTTGTTTCTACCACGCCTCCTCTTCTGTTTACCAGGTTAAATTTTAGTCATACTTTAAGATGTGTATCAAGTGTCAGGTTTAGGTAACTTTTCCCATGTGACCTCATAAAGACCAGAGATAAAACCTAGCATTCAGTCTTACATTTTTAAAATGGAAACTCCTTGTGGACAAGGGCCAATTCATCATTCTGTCCTCTGTTTGTAGCATATAATAGCTGGATAACAGATATTTACTGAATGAATAGATAAATAAATAAGTCCATCTCTTTGTCTATTTGAGCTGTTCTTCAGAATACCTAAGATTGGGTAATTTACAAAGAACAGAAATGTACTTCCTTACAGTTCTGGAAGCTGGGAAGGCCAAGATCAAAGCACTGGCATCTGGTCTGGTGTATGGTAAAGGTTTGGTCTCTGCTTCCAAGATGGTGCCTTGAAAGCGGCATTCTCTGGAGAGCAGAGGAGCAGAAGAGAGTAAACCCACTCTTAACAAGCCCTTTTTATAGCAGCATTGATCTATTCATGACTTAAACACTTCCCATTAGTTCCCACCTTCCAACACTATCGCATTGGGGATTAAGTTTCAATATGAGTTTTGGAGGGGATGGATAAAAACATTCAAACCACAGTACTTTATAAATAGGAAAATCAAACACATCGAAGCTATATTTTTTCTGCTTATCAGTTATATACAAAAGAATGAATGTGAAATAAAAGTTACAATACAGAGATGCGTAGTTTATCCACTTTTAGTCTTTTTCAGGTAAAGACAACAACATGAGCTTAAATTATTTATCTGGGCTTAAATTAATTTATACTTATATAAGTTATAATAGTTCTATTATATTACATTTATGTTCTATTTATATTATACTTATAAAAATTATAAGATAAAATATATATGCCTACTTTTCCTTTAGTGTTGTGGTAAAGAGACTAATTGTTAATACTTGTGAATCACACAGGGCAAATTACATAAGGCAGTTAAGAATAGTTTTTCTTGAGTAATATTTGGCAAAGTATTTCTTAAGGTACATTTTTGTACAGTATTAATTCTTAATGCAAAAACTTTTAAAGAGAAATCTGGCTTTTTTAAACCTTTATTCTGAGTATAATTGAAACAATGTAGAAGAAGTCTGAAGTATCTATGAAAACAATTATAAGTGATACTATTTCTTTAAAAATATATGATTTATAACTAAGTTGTATTTTCCAAAATGGACTTGAGGTATTTCAATCAAAACTTCAGGAGGGTTATGGAGAGATCTCACCCTCTTAACAAGATCTTGTTTCTCATATAACCCTAGCAGGACTTATTATCTAACATTCTAACATTCTTGAATAGGTGCGTCAATAGGGCTTATTCAATAAACTAATAACCCTTGGAAATGAAAAACATTATACAGTGAATAGTGTGTTGTTTATTTGGAGTACTATAATAATGACCCCATCATCACAAGAATATCAAAATGGAATAAATAAATTGCCCTCTAGAAATTAAGCAAATGGGAATATATAAGAACATTAATGCAGAAAAATAGACAATAATATTTTTCAACAGAAAAGATTATGTAGTTTAGCAAATAGATTTGGGTGCCAAACTGGCTTGTTTGAAACCTGGCACTGTTGTTTCCTAGCTATTTGACCTTGAGCAAGTCATTTTTGGCCTTGGTATCTCCATTTCCTCGTGTTTAACAGGAGGAGAGGGTCAAAAGATGAGCTGAGCTGAGAGCTAGGCTGCTAGGAGACAGAGTAGTCAATTCAGACAACAAACCAGAATGAAATTAACAGACAAGTTTTTAATCACTTATTGTGATAGTATAAGCAAGAGGCTAAACCAGAGAAAGCACCGACTCCTCCACTGTCTCATTTTTTTCACTATGAAACGGTGCCACCTGAGGGTTAGAGGAGTCAGCTGGATCGGCAAAGACATGGGGAATTGTCTCACTGCTGAGGGAGCCCCAAACAAAGGTTCTGAAAGTTTTATGGACCTGGAGGCTGGAAGGAGGGAGGAGGGAAGGCTGAAAAGGAAAAGCACTGAGTTCTGAGGGGGGAAAAAGGTATCTTCCAGGCCCCTCACCTCCTCGTCACAAGGACCTTTTAGCAAAATGTGCCTGAGGAACGCCTCCGTCAAAAGCCCTTGTTAAAGAGACCTCTGAATTAGGGGTGCCTGAACTAGGAATGTCGATATGCGTAAGACTGTGGCTAATCAGGGAACTCCCTATTATAGAGACCACAACACCCTGGCTGCATACCACGTCTGGTGTGGAGAGAGCAGCTTTCCCCCGTAAGGCCTGCCAGGGAAAGCCTTTGTAATTGCCCTGCTCTGGCCTGAAAGATCGCACATGGGGTTTTGGCCAGGATGTGTTATTATCAACTTCATAGGGTTCTTATGAGCAATAAATGAGTTAATGTGTGTCAATCTGAGGGTGATTTCTTATGAAAAAGAACTAAAGAGCCTTCTGAGTATGATTTTATGTGTGAATTGACCAAATATGGACAAAAGTATTTTTAGAATATGTGACAGTTATATTTTCAATATATATGTGTTGATTTTTTATGTTTCTACATTTCAAACATGTTTTAGGAACCAGAAGGTAGTCTCTCTTAGCTTTATCTCTCCAAGACACTTAAAAGAACAAACTCTCAGATGCTCCAGATTCTAGAACCTTTTTCTTAGATCATACCAGATGCACCACTCATTCTCAGTTGCTTTCTAGAACCAAATACTAGCTAAGTGGGAATGGGGGAATTGGCAAATTCATAGACAGCACTGTATTCACAAACACAATTCCAAGACTAATCATTTTTTAAACCAGATGTTCTGCCTGCATTAAAACCATTAGTTTTAAATATTATGTTTTCCTTTTAATGACTCTTACATTTCTTAGTAATTTTCTACGCCTAAGTAATATTGCACGTTGTGTTCTATATAGCTAACTTTCTTGAACTAGAAAAGAATTGTCTCAAAATAGAGTAGAATTAAACCTGATTTATTACTTTCCCAAGTTTTGTTACTCCTTCAATATTTACATAAAATAGATGCACTCTTCTAAGTTTGGACTTTTTTTTAAGTTTGGACTTTGGTAGTTAAGTAGAAGAAAAAGTAGCAAGAAAATTTACCTGTAAATTTTAATACCGCTTTGGTTTGGGTGTATCATGTATGTACATATTTATGTATATGTATATATATATATCTATACATGGAATCAAATCTCAATTGCTTTTTTAAAATATATTTAAGAATAAAAGCTCAAAATGTGAAAAACTTCAGAAAGAATAAATGAACCCATATGAATCCAAAAGATAGCTTTTGAAAAAACCTATAAAATAGGATTTTTTATGAAACTGATTTAATTAAAAAAACTAGAGAACTAAAGATCATTTATGAATCCAGATGCAATTATTCTAAACAAAATATTAGCCAACAGAACTAACAGATCTAGGAAGGCATTTTAAAAAATAACGCAAGCAGCAGCTCTGTTGTCTTTTTAATACTGTTAATGAGAAAGTAAGGATTTGCACCTGACCTATATCAGAGAGGGCTTTCATTGCTATATTTGTAAGGGGTATTTCCAGGTTGACAGAAGTTCATTTTAGGAATTAATTTTAACTTAACATTACAAGGAGCAAGCATAGTACCTTTGCTAGCTTGGTTTCCTTCTCCCTTAGCTCCTTGAGATGAAAGTGCATTGTTTCACTTTTTGAGTAAATTTTTCAAAATAGATCTGAATTTTCATCATATGTGATAAGTTTCTCTTAATCAACTTTTTCATCAAATAGTATATATATATACATATATATATATAAAACGTTAAAGAAATGTAAACCTGCTTTCTAGAAAGTGATGTTTATTCCTCAGCAGTACTTAACCTCGTCTCCAGGTAGCAAAACAGAATTCTCTCATAATGACCCTTTCTTATTAATACTTAGCTCATCTCAGTCCCCATATTCATCGTGCATTATGTGTTATTTTATTTTATTGCAAATCATTATATATATGTGAATATATAAAGATAAATATATCAAAATAAATAATACTTTAAAAGTAAACATTTATATAAATGTTGTACACACGCACATATATATATCTACTGGTCTCAACAGCTTGTGACTATGAATTAGTTTCTACCTCCCTTTTATATATAACTCTCCTAAAATCTGTAATAAATTCCACAGTCTCGCCATCCTGGCCCTATTCTTTTACTGCCAATCCTCCAGCCTCCCCTACCAAGACTCCAGTCAATTCACAGCTGTGCTAGGCACTTCCTCAACTGCTCATAAAAGCCAGTGTGCCTGATTCCTTCAAAGCACAAATAATACCAATTAGTAACATGAATTTGTTAATAATAAGAATGGTTATTTGGGGAACAGAGAGGCCCAAACTTGACTTCCATGTCCCCCCTGTTCAATGTCTTGCAGGTGCAGATATGCCCCACTGCTGAGACCTTGATCATTTAGAGACCCGAAGGACTAACGCCTTTAATTTCCCATAGGTCTTTTTGCCCCTTGTTCAGGTCAAGGCTCATTTCATTTTCTGTTTCTGAATTAGTGGAAACAATGTAACAATTTGTAACGTAACAAATTGCCCACTCCAGGCATAGAGTATATCATGGATCCTTGGACAAATTTTAATAGTACATTTCCCAAAGCATATTTTTTTAAGTCTCAAATTAAACCACATGTCTAATGTTTTTTAGAAAAAAACAAAAAGCAAAAAGCCCTAATTTCTTGAGCTTACTGATTCTCATGGTATAAATAGTCCTAACATCATCCCTTGCAAGCAATCAATGTGGATTTTGGAAGAGATGCCCAGGTAGCACATCCTCATGTAGCATTTCCACCATACATTTCAGCATAGGTAAATACACTCAATTACGTAAGTAATGGTAAAATATGGTAAATTAGAAAATAATGAATTTTGAGTATTAATTACCTTTGTTTTAATAAAATTTAATTGTGGGCTTATATAAATATATAATAAAATTTAATTGTGAGTTTATATAATTTAATATTTAATATGGCTGTGTTTAACATCCAGCTGTCAAAATTCTAGAAAATCTAACAGTTGGCTCTTCACACTATGTACTGCCATGTGTGAATATCAACAGCTCTGTAGAGGTAATGCCAGGCTAAGCCCAGTTCAGTCACTTATCATTTCCCTCTGTAATGATGCAAAGAGAAAATTAGGCCAACACATCATGCATGGTATGAACTGATTGCAGCCCCTGGTCTCCTGTGAGCAAATGCTGAATCACACGTACACACCCATGCATGCTTCAAGAAAGAACAACCTCTTTAGGGAGAGGGCAGTTTAGCTTAAAATTTATGAAGGGAAAATACCTGACCCTTCAGGGTCATTTTCTGCTAATATTTTTCATTTAAATTATTAAACTGTATACTTAAACTCTGCATTAGTGTTACCTTTTGCATTCCAGTTTTCCTCAATAATGAGTAGTCTTTACTTGCCTAAAAGGCTTACAGAAGTGGTCCAACTCAGGGTAAACAAGAGTTTCTGCCTCGAAGATTAACTCTGCTGTAGCCCACAGCATACTGCTCCAGCTCTTAAAATGCCAATTTTCCACCTTCAATATTTTTAGACTCGGTTTCGATCAATGAACATTAAATCTTCTTCATGACCATAGCTTGTTGGAAGAAAAATTATTTTTACATAAAGTGACCAGCAGAGATGTAGTGTAACATGGTCTAGCACTACACAAGGACAAGGTTCTTTATGTCTATAGGGAGCTAGATTAATCGTTTCCAAACTTGGGCATGTAGCAGAATCCACTACCAGAGATTCTGCCTGAGTAAGTTTTGTATAAAGATGATAATCTGGCTATCTTCAAAGTTCTGTTGATTCTAGAGACAGGTGAAAGTAGCATTGGAAATTAGCAAAGACAGGTGAAATTAGCAAAGCCTACTATAATACATACATTTTAGGCCATAGGGTGATTCAAAATTGGCATAGACTATGTGAGCTTGTTGCAAATGAGGCAACTACCAAATAAGAGTCCCTCTAAGAGTCCCTCTTAGTGAATTTGTAGTTCTCTGTGATATGAAAATTCTGTCACTAATTTATGTCACTGATTTCAACAATAATAATAGCAATGTTTTAAATGCCTGTGACCGTTGGGGTCTGGTATATCACACTTAAAGATAAGGCACTTAAAGAACCCTATTTCTAATTCTCATGTACTGTAAGGTAGGTACAAAGAGCCCCATTTGGGGGGTCTTTGAGAGCCTCAAGCTTGCAATTTCCAGTAATGGGCAGACTCACTGTCTTCCAGTGAATGGTTGAAGAGATCAAAATTTCCCAAAAAAGTAGGCCTCTGGGATTCAAGTTGTCCATTTGAGAACAGACTTCACATTTTGTTATTTCTCTGAAATTTATTTTAAAGTAAATTTTACAAGAATTTTCACTAAAATATGTGAATTTTTATTGAAAAGGATACTTCACGACAAAGAAAAATTGCTGACATTTTGAAAAAGATTTCCACACTGTTCAGACAGAGTGGAGAAAGACCAAGCAATCAGAATAATCAGGTTTTCTTTGGAGTAGTAACTACCAATATTTTTGAAATGATGAGTTTTAAAAAAGAATTGGAAAATTTTGAAATTTAATAATGCTTTTCTTTTTGCCATTTTTTTCTAAACAAACTCTAAATTGGATATTTCCTTTAATAACAAATATAAGATATAGTTAACTTTGCTGTGAGTACTTTTTAATTTTAAAATGATTTAGAACCACTAAAATTAAGCAAGAAACATTAATGTGAAGTAATTTACAATATTAAACATCTGGTGATCCTCCATTTTTTTAAAAAAATATACTTTCATATGAAGTTTAAGTCATCCTGCTTTTTGGGAATTTGCAAAAAATGCTATACCTGGAAAAATGAGGTGTAAAGATTGAAATTCTAGGTTGATAAAAACTGAGTTAAATTTTCACAGAGACCCCTCTTTACTAAATAAAATTTTATATTGATGCAAATAGTAAATTCCAAACTAACATAAAAGGAAGATTTACAAAGCATTCCATAGTTAATTTTTTAATGTAAAATCCTGATTGTTTATTTGGTGTTTAAAGCAACTGTGTAAAACTGAATGACAATTATACTGACTCCATTCAGTTTTACCCTTTTCTGTTTTTCTCTGATGTGTCTACTCTATAGTGAGTGAGAGTGATTATGTGTCTGTCCTGTTCTGCAGCCGTCATTCACAGATTTCATTACCATTCACATATTCACCCTTGTTTGCTACTGAAAGTGTTTCATAGAATTCAGTTTCACAATTAAGTAGAATTTAAAGAGCTTATGATATTCCCTTTTTTTCTCTAATTTCTCTTCACTTGAAAAAAGCTAGGAAGAGAAAGGAAAATATTTACAAATAACTGAATGTTTATGCAGACATTTAGGTTTCCCTTTACATAACATTTGCAAAGAAGTTTTACTTCTGTAGAAGAATGGGCTCAGGGGAAAAAAAGAAAGAGAAAGGTAACAAGGAAAAAAGTTTTACATGTGCCTTCCATCTTCTATTGGTGTTCTCCCATTGAGCCACTTTTATTTTAAAGTTTGAGCATAAGTGGAGGAGAGACTGCTGGTTACACTGGAGGGTTGGGGCAGGGGATGTGGTATCTCTACAGGGAACTTGGGAAAGATGAATAAGGAGATCAAGCAGCTAACCCATTTAGCAATCTTTCAAGCCTAGATTGTTACAAGCAGCCATATTCAACTTTTATTTAATTCTTTGCTGCCTGGCAGGAACAAATTATGTTCTATTTAGAGGTGATTCTTTTGCCAATTGTAGGTGCTCTTTCTAAGTAGGAAAGAAAAAATGGAGAGGAAATTACGCAGTGACATTTCTTTTAAAGTTCTCCGTAAAATATAAGGGAAATATATAAAAGAAATAAAAAAAGGTTGAATAAAAAGTGCACAAGAGAAAAGTCATCTCAAAAGTATAATAGTTACCCTGATCAGCCACTTTTATTCTTCTACCTCCTTATGCTTTATTTAACAAAGATTTTGACCTAGGTAGTTTTCCCCAAAATATTTTCTATAGAATCAATTCAAACTCTGTACTCAAGAAGTAGAGTACAGCATTAAACTAGTAATCTAAAACATATGCCAAAGTATATTTTCCAGAATAAAGAAACTGGCTTGACTAGGAAAAATACAGTAATAATTCTAGAAGTTTTTAAAAAGCAATACAATGTTGGATAACTGTTACTTCTACATGTATAAATTCAAATATTTTATTGAAAAGACTGGCTGTGTATTTTTAGTGGAATAAACAAATGCCTAAGGGTTCTTATAGTTCTGTGCTTGACAGGAATTAGCCTAGTTTGGCTCAGTAGAGAAAGATAAATTAATAGCATGCACTTTTGCAACATTATTATGAAAGAATAAATCATTTCTGTTGGTACATATAGTGGACTCAAACTTTTTTTTTGAGTGGGAGGGGAAACCTAAGCATTGTTTCATCAATAGTAAATTAATTTGCTAGTAAGAGTGTAATACCTGTTGAATACGTTTTTAAACTATGTATATGGGTAATCACAGAGAGAGAGAAATTAGCCATCTCTGCTTTTCCTCTCTCCTCTTCTTAGCCTCTCTACCAAAACCTTTTACCTGACCTTATTCCGAGGCAAATCCCCCTGAATCTTCACCCTCTCTGATTAATGATTCCTCTGCTTCCTTTGTCTTATGGCTAATCTCAAGCTGTGGGTTTCAACCTGAAGTTGAATCTTGAATCCAAGAGTTTCTCCTCCAAACATGTAGTTGCTTAGCTCCCGTATCCCTTATTTTTCTCATGGAAGAATGCATTGGGATAATAGATTAAAATATTGTGAAGATAAGGGATGGGATGGAGAGGGGCGCCTTTTTTAGCGCTCTTGATACCCACCTATAGCAACCTCTACCCTGTCATCATCTGCTAAACTGCTCATTTTTCACACACATCAAATATTTTGGCAAGTAACTCCAAATCATCTTTTTAACTTCATGAGAGTCATTCCCTAAGTGACTTTGAATAAATGTCTGTGTTAATGATCTCCTTCAACACCCTTGCCTAATGGTTTCTTGACCTAAAATCCATTGAGTTTCCTCGGTATTTGCACTAATCCTGTTAGAAACCAGCCCTTACTGTGACATAATTAAAGCTTGTCTTCCTACGTGTGTTCTAATCTATCTTGGGGTCTCTGCTCTCCTTTGTTCCAAATGACTGTTCTATTCTTGTATCTGTTAACATAAATTAGATACCTGGTTGTATTGATTAAGAGTTGGGCTCTGGAGCTGGTATTCCTGAGCTCCAGTCCCAGGCTTATTGCTTACCGTATGATCTTGGGCAAGTTATGAAATTTCTCTGGCCTCAGCTTCCTAATCTGTAGTAGTACATTTCTCCTAAGGTTTTCATGAAAAATAAATTGTGGTTCTATATTTGTAAAGTTATTGGGATAAGAGTTAGGGTTAGGGTTATTAGGTTAGGGTTATTATGTCTAATACATAATAAATTTTTTGCAGTATATCTAAGTTACAAGTGACTCTTTAATATGCTGGCTAACAAAGGCTTTCATTCTGATGAAAGGATTTGTGTTTCATATGATTACAAGAATAAAAATATTTTTTACAAAACAGGAAGCTGGGGCCAAGTCATAGGTAGTGGGGCTGATATTTAGGCTTAAATAATTTGCAGTGTAATGCAATATATGTATATGCAGCAGTGGTTTGCAAATCATTTATCTTTTTTCTATAAATAATAACTCAATTTCCAGATCTGTCTAATAGCACATCTAGAAGGAACTCCACTGAAATAGCTTTTTGATGGAATGGGATTTTTAAAATATATTACATATCCATTATCCTGGAATTTTAGTTTTTGTGTATGAACTTCAAAGTTGAATTAATGAAAACATTCTACACCAGACATTTTAGGCTTATTTCTTACTGTAATGCCTTTTGGATCACTTTTTTATCACCTCCATCAACTTTTAAAAATCACATTTTCATTCCTTAGGCTTACAGTGGCATTTTAGAAATGTTCCTGTTTGTTAATGTGGGCTGTTTTTATTTTAAGTGTGAGAACTTGGAAAGAGATGTGTGTATGTGTGTGTATATATATATGAATATACATATATATTTTTTATGTGTATATATGCGTACACACACACACACACACACATAAAGAGCTAGGTCCCTTTTTTAATAGGTAAGTTTCTTTGGCAGATGAAAAAATGGCCGTAACATAAGATGAGACTTCTGGCTGCTATACAGAAGACTTTGTTAATATTGTGCCGTGGAGCTACCTAATCTTTTCCAATTTGTTACCCATTTTTCTTTGTTATCTGTCTCAGTGATGTCTCATCTCAGCAACTGACTGCTATAGGCTAGCGATCTGTAACTCAGGCTCAATCTCAGATATAATAAAAAAGAGAGGCTACAAGATTAATGGCTTCAGCCATAATTATAAAATCCCCAACCACAGACATGATAAGACCTTTCAGAATTTACTTGGGGTTGAAGAAGCTGTGTTAGCACTATGATGTGAAGATACTGACCTCTTAGTAAAGGAAATGTTGGTTTATTCAATCTAGGAAGCCTGTTGTGTTTCAAGCACTGTTAGAAACTGTGTAGAAGAGATGGTTCCTTCCCTTAAGGAACTTGAAATAATTTTGTTTATCTCAGTTGCCCCATGATAATATCCATTTCTTATTAATTCATAGAGGAGATAGATCTATTCTTGAAACTGTCAAGTGGAAGCCAGATGAAAGCGCAGGTTGCCCATGGAGACCATACTACACACACACATTGTGGGAATTTCTTTATGCTTATGGTGAAAAAGACCCAGAACATTGCTCCTCAAGTACTGACTATGATAGAATAAAAATTACAAGTATGGGAATATTCACTATCTTTCTTTTCTACCAGCTCAAACATACTGTGTTTGTCTGATACTTTCAGCCCACCAGACCCAACTATCCTTCCATCTCCAAACATGATACACACACACACACACACACACACACAGTATTCCTAGAATGTTGTAATGCACACATAAGATACATAATAAAAGATGGACAGAAAATTATTTAAACAAAGAGCTGAGTGGAATTAAAAAAATAAGAAGAATGGCTGAATCCATCAATCACATAATAATGATACAATGGTTGGGGGGGTAGAAGGACAAAAGCCTTGTGATAGGCAAAGACAGGAAGAGACAGTGCTGGGGCTGGGGTTGTGGTGAATGGGAGGCTTCAGAGAGAGAGTTGTGTGAGAAAATTGGGAAATGAGAAAAAGTTTAGAACTGTTGCCATGGGCAATGCTTTGGATCCCGTTTAATGTCCTCTAAGAGTAGTAAATTTCCTTTGGTTGAATTCTGGCTGTTAAACCATGGTTCTCGAACGTGACACCACTCACAAAGTGAACACGTGGGTGGTTACAGTTCCTCAGAGATCCGTTAGCACGTCTGACTAACAATCTCATACAGATGAAGGTCATGCAGTGGGCCGAGACCCCAGCATCAATGACATCTAATCCTCTTCACTAACCCAAACTATTGCTCCATCCATGGGTTTCTGTCTCCCTTTCTGAAAATGCCTGTCCTCTTCCTTCCCCTCCATGTATACCAGCTTCAAGTATACATGGAGGGGCATGAAGTTCCAGTAACAGAGTGAGATTTCACTGGATTGGGGTTATTAGTAACATTAGTAACAACAAAGGTGTGGCTTCTCACACCTTTGTCAAAATATGCAGGGACCTTTGAAACCTACTTGTCCTTGTCTGCCAAACCTTGTCAAAGTCCCTAAGGTATCACCACCTCCCCCTTTCCTAGTGTTTGACTTGTGGTGCATTACTGATTGTTCAACACTGCCTGCATAAACACTTCTGTCTTCTTGATTTATCTGCCATATCACCTCTGACTCTGTCCATGTCTTTGTCCCTCTTCTCTAGTCTCTAATATTTTTATATCAAGTGTTGTGATGGAGGAAGATGAGAGCTAACATCAATTGATGCTTATTATATCCCAGGCCTTTCACATGTTTTTCCTCTTGATCATCTCTAACAAATATTTGAAGTAGGCATTATAGGGATTGAGGCTCTTGGTCCCCTAAAGATTTGCAAAAAAAGTCACTGGCGTGAGGCAGATTGATTAATAGGAAAAAAGACATACAAATTTATTTAGCACGTGTAAACGGGAGCCTTCAGAATGAAAACCCAAAGGTACAGGGGAAATTGTCCATTTTTATGATTAGGTTCAACAAAGTATGGACAGCCATGTAGAAATATGACTGGACAAAAAGGGATGATCTAATGCTGACAGACTGAGTGGGGAAACTCAGCAAGGCCTGTCTGTCTAAATTCTTCTTGTCCTCTCTGAGCATGCATGGATGTGGGGTGGGATCCTCTCTGGGGTCTTATTACCTACAGTCAAACAAGGTAGGTCAGATAATTGTTTTATGGCCAGTTTTTACAAGCATATTTTAGGTTTCAAGTCTGGCTCTCAAGAGACAATGGGTTCTGGCTTTTATGACACACCTTGGGTAAGAGAAGTTCTAGTTTCCATGGCTTAGCCTCAGGGGAGAATGGGACTGAGAGACAGGAAGACAGGAGAAGGTCAGAGAAAAACTTTTGCTTCTGAGGCCTTCATTTTAGGGTAATGTTTTCTGAGCCCCAATAGTGTCATAATCTATATTTTATTAATAAGGAAAGCCAAGTCTTAGGTAAAGCTCCTCGCTCAAGGTCCCACCAATTGTAAATAATGGAGACTGAAGGCAGATAAAAATGATTTCATAGCTGATGTTTTTCACATTTTTACCAGCACTTAGTGAAAGCTTGTATTTTCTGCATTTTACCAGGACTTCTCTAAGTGTTCATTTATATCTACACCTATATCTATATGTGTGTATGTGGCAATATTGTAAATTGGTTACATACTCAGTAGTTTTTCAATATTTTGGCTTCCCTAAACTATGAGCTCTGATTTCCTATCGCATTCTCCTTTAGAAATAAATGCCAATTACTAAAATGTGTTCATATTTAGTTGACATCTATTTTAGCCCCATTTACCATTGAACTTTAATAAACAAGTAATAGAATCAAGGTAATTTGCCAATTAGAAATGAAATAATGGGCAAGAACAAAAAATTTTGATTAGTGAACATGTTACGTGTAAGAAGTACTAATGTGCCACAAAGGGGTAAGTCTCCATCTATACTTAAAGCATGCTTTGCCTTTTCTTACCTATAAAATAAGACAAGTAATAGTCCTTATCCTATAATGTTGTTGTGAAAATAAAATGAAATAATATGTGTAAAACACTTAGTCTACTGAGCAGAATGTAGAAAGTGCTCAATACACCTTATATGATGTGGTGAAGTTGATGATGTCCATGATGCTGTCTAGATGGGATCATGCAAAATGTCTAAGATGAACACTTAAGTACAAAGTATAAAAACAGAGTGAGAGCAGTTGGCCAACCAGCCTGAGGAATGACACAACTAATAACAGAGTGAGAATGAACATTCTGGTATGTCTCATGCCAGATAGACATTGTCTATGAGTACATGCTTATTGGTATTTCCATGAAATATTGATCTAGAAGTACAAATGCAGAAATTTACATTGATCCTATTAAATCCATATTTTCAGTTTTGGCTCATCATTTCGTGTACTAAGTTCTTTTTATATCTGAATGGTTATCCTCCATAAGAGCATTCACTACCCCTTGCCAATTTATGTCCTTTGCAGATATGGTAAGCATTCAAATGTTTTATCCAACTCCATGATTAAAAGGACAAATATGATAGATGTGTATAGAGGCCTTTGGCACACTTCTAGATCCAACACATCAATCTAGGCCAGCTAGCACATCAATCCTTTTATCATATGTTCTGATACATGTGCCAGTCATCTACAAATCCACCCAACTATTTCACATCCCACTGGTGTTTTCCAAAAGGATATAATGAAAGACATGGTCAAATTCTTTCTGATATCCACATCATCTTTCCATGAACTACAAATCTGGAAAATATGACATGAAATTAGTGATATATGTGTATTTTCATTTAAAAATATGTGTTGATCTCCTACATGTACAAGCAAAACATATTCCATAAAGCAAAATAGTTAACTATTTTGAATTTTGCTATGTCTGCATGATGGAAGATAAATCCACCAAAAATATTAAAGTCACAATTATTTGATGTCACCCAAATAATAGTTGATACTACTTATTTCTTCTTCATTATAGTGATTACTTAAAATATTTTGATCTACTAAGTACTACTTTAATTATTGTGAGATGAAAAATTCCAAAAGTATTTTTTTAAAAAAATTATAACTTCATCTTCCTAGCAAGTAAAAATACCTGCCCATCTTTTTCTATCAAAATGTATGAAAGTTAAAGGTTCCATTCAATAATTAACTTTTGAATTAAAGGGAAAGAGAGGAAAATTGAATTGAGACTGGAAGAAAAAGTAAAGTTAATTTAATATAACGAAAGTGTGGGGATGAATAAACACATGACAATGAGAATTGTCAGATAAGAACAAGGGAAGTATTAACATCTGATAAAGAAGAACAATTCCATATTACAGTAATGCCATTAATGCCTCCCAATAAATCATTTGCTGGAATCACATTGAGACTACTATCATATGGATGCTTTGTAATAATTCAAATTTGAAAAATACAGCTCTGTATATTTTAGCACTGCTGGTAAAATCAAATGCAATTTGATGGAAATATGTCCACAAATAGTTGAGTAAACACTGGGACATAAGAGACTGCTAGATTTTTACATTGTTTAAGTCTGAAAGTTTGGTTACAAAGCATCCAATCAGATCTAACACTTAAAGTATTGTCTCATAATATGGCTGTGATGCTAACAGAGTTTGTAATTATATGCTAAGGAATTATCTCTTATATAATCTGCCATCTTGGAACCATCAGCATCTCAATCTCTGGAACTGCTTTAGTTAAAATGGCTTTTATCAAAAAGATAGACAATAAGGAATGCTGCTGAGGATGTGGAAAAAGGGGAACCCTTGTACACTGTTGGTGGAAATGTAAATTAGTGCAATCACTATGGGGAATAGTATAGAGGTTCCTCAAAAACTAAAAATAGAACTACCATATGACTCAGCAATCTCACTGCTAGCTATATATCCAACAAAAGGGAATTCAGTATATTGTAAAGATATCTGCACTCCTATATCTATTGCAGCATATTGACAATAGCCAAGACTTGGAATCAACCTAAGTGTCTGTCAGCAGTTGAATGGACAAAGAAATTATACATATAAACAATGGAATATTATATAGCCACAAAAATGAAATCCAGCCATTTGTAACACCATGGATGAAACTGGAGAACATTATGTTAAGTGAAATGCAAGCACAGAAAGACAAATCTTGTGTATTCTCACTAATATGTAGGATCTAAGTATTAGAAACAACTGATCTAATGGAGAATAGAATGATGGTTACCAAAGGCTGGAAAAGGTAGCGGGTAGGGGCAAATAAAGTGGAGATGGTTAATAGACGCAAAAATATAGTTAGTTAGGTAGAATGAATAATATTTCATAGCAATAAGTGACTATAATCAACAATGTTAGGGTATACTTAAAAATAACTAAAAGAGTACAATTGGAAAATTTCTAAGACAAAGAAATGATAAATGCCTGAGGTGATGGATACTCCAATTACCCTGATTTGATTAATTCATATTGTCTATATCAATACATCACATGTACCCTGTAAAGATATATAGCTATTATGTACCCATAATTAAAAACAAAAACAAAAAGTAAAAAATAAAAATATGAATTCCTGTACCTCATCTCAAACTGTAAAATTAGCATCTTGCACAAGCTACTCAAGAGTCAACACTAACTTTTGGAAACCATGACCTAAAACCAGTTTCTACGCTACAAATCAAACCACATCATTTCAATGCTGTGAAACTTTGACCACTTTCAAAACACCTACACAGAGTAAACGCCAAACTGGTTAAAAGGCTTTCAGGACACTTTGTAAACTCACACTCCAGCTTCTATTAATCATGCAAACTACGCCCAAAGACCCTAGATACTCGTTATGACTCCAAAGGGTTGTGCTCATCCATGCCTGAGTGTCATTGCTGCAGTTAATCATTGAACCTGAACCTCTCCTTGCCTCCCCTAATCTACTAGACAAACTGCCTAGTCAAGCACAACTGAAACGCAGAACCTTTTTCAAATCCTTCCTCTCTACTTTATGCCTACCTGTATTTAAGCAAATATTATGGTTATAATAATTATTTGCCTATTCTTCTGCCTATTTCCTAGACCCTAAAAGCATGTTGAGGGCAGGACACTGACTTATTCATTTTTCTATTTCTCCCACCAAGAATACAGACTGGTTTAGCATCCAGGGGTGGGGAACCTGGAGCCTTGGGGCCACGTGTGGTCTTCTGGATCCTTGAGTACACCCTTTTGACTGAATCCCATTTTACAGAACAAATCCTGTTAATAAATGGCTTTGTTCTGTGAAGTTTGGATTCAGGCAAGGAAGGGCCTGCACTTGGGGATCTGGAGGGCCACATGTGGCCTTGAGGCTACTTCCCTATTTTGAAATATTTGGTCATAAAAAAGATATTATTCTCTCACTCCTTTCCCTAGTAAAAGTAGTTTCAAGAGGTCAAGCCTCCCAGTTTTAAAAAGGACTGAAAGAAGACCCAAGGATATAACTGCATTGGTTTTAGCTAGAGGCAGTTGGAGGATATAATCTTTTATGGTTGCCAATGACTTCATATTTTCTAACTCTTCAAGTGTCCTGGCATATTACTTGCAGAGAGTATTACACAAGTAGATATTGAAGCCCATCCCTGTCAGGCAGTCACACAAACAAGCAAAACTTCTAGCATGAATTTATGACCCTTAAAAATATAAAAGCAGTTCAGGCACTGTAGTTCCTAAAAAAGAATGTAAAGGCTACATTTTTAGTAACATCTGCTGGACCAGCATAAAAGATGAACTTAGTCACATTTGCTAGCTTCCACGATGAATCACATATTGTCAAAGCAGAGGGATTGCCTGTGAATTAAAATAATGCTGATGTGGAATAATCAGCATTTATTTCAAAAGATCAAAATAGTAACTAAAGTAACAGAAATGGTTGTGTAAAATTCTGTTTTGTTTCTTATTTCATCTCTTTGAGCCAGAAAAAATAGAAAATATTAATTGAATTAACTCTACTATCACTAATCTGTGTGAAAATGTCAGAGTCTTCATTTTTAAGTGAAAAAGTGTCATATTTTTTCACACAGTTTTAAAACAATTATTGCAATAAATAATGGAAAGAATCATGTGATAGGCTGAGACATGGAAATGGGCAGATTTGTACAGCACTGGCAAACTTCCCAAACACTGCTCCTGTTTACGTATTCTAGTATCTGACTGATTTCTCTCTTTGTGGTCCTCATTGAAAAAACATACTTCTGGGAGAAGAAGTTTATAAGATGAATTCACACTAAAATACTAGTGCCATATGAGGTCCCTTTTCCATATGAAATCAGGACTCCTAGTGGTACTGCTGAGAACCTGAGAATATAGGGCAGAGAGAAAGTCCCAGTGAGATATTAGGCCATAGTTAAATTATTTGTTAGAGGGAGACAAATAAGGGGCATTTTAGAGTCCATGGTTGTCCTCTCCACTGAAATGGTGTGGGGTGATCTCATTTTACATGTCACATAGATAAATCATTGTGTAAGGAATGTAGCAGACTTCTAAGCCAGTAAGCATTACATAGGGATAGCTCAACCTTTCTTTGTCCAACTCCTCTGTTCTGTATTATGGGACTGGTAAAAATTTAGATTTATTGGATTTTTCCCATAGAAGGTGAACATTAGATACACAGTGATGAAAACATTTTCCCTTCAAAATCATGTTGAATTAATTCTAAATTCTATATGAATAGTAACCATATGTGTTTCCGTTCAATATTTAATCTACCATTAGTTAACATAGTACCTAATACGTAGAATGAAAAAGGTACTCATGAAATAATTATGATAGATGGATGAGAGGAAGGTAGGAAGGAAAGTTTGCAGGAAGTTTTATTGTTTTTCCTATGCTAGACAGATAATTTCTAGGGAAACTCTTCATATACCACCTCATCTCTTTGATGCTTTTGGGCGGCAGAAATGGTGGGGACAAAAAGTTGAAAACATATTTTAAAATATATTTAACCAAAATATTCCATAAAACCATGTTTCCCAATTACCTGCAAGCATCAAACTAAGGTTAGAGGTGTAAAAATGTAGTAAATGCATTAATTCTAAAATATCTCTGATTATTTTGGTCAGATATTGTGACATTTACTTAATTGTTAATTGACAACAACTCAGTGAAAACTGTTAACACAAATGTCATATATTGCATGGTTTTGAAGATCAAAGCTGAACTAAGCAGGCAGGCAGATTCCAAAACAGTCAAAGCTCTAAACAAACAATAAAAAAAAAATGTGTATGGAAGTATATTCAATTCAAGATCCTCCAGTGCATTTGTGGTAATGGAATTCTGAAATACGTGGATCAAGTGATCATCTTCTCTTGGTCTCCAAAAGCGATGGAGAAAGTATAAGCTTGGGTAAATCCAAAAGGAGAAACAGTTACTAGCAGCTTCCTTTTACAGCAATAAAAGATATCTTTGTTTAATACAGATAAAAAATTGAAACTACTTAACAAAATCTCATACCAGCAAGTTACAGTCAAGGTGAAATTATTTAAACGTTTTTTGTGTGAGGGTACTATATCCCTTGTTTTGAAATATGTGGGCCTTGCCCTGATACCTTGTCAGGAAGCATAAACAATATTTATAGTAATTTGCTAGTAATATGAACCTGGGAGCAGGTTTCTGGGTGGTAAATTGAAACTTCAAGAATAAGAAATTGAAGAATTTTAACCCACTAAAAAAGAAATATTGAGAGTATTAAAATATCTAATGTTACTAATGTTACTTATCTTTTTTCTTTCTTTTTTTCCCAGTTAAATAGTATTCTTGCCACAAAGAATAAAGCCAAATATTTTATGAGCCCAAAACACAATTAAAAAAATCATATACGAAATGGTAGATCATCTTTTGCTTTAAATCTCTTCAATTAACAGACCACTTAATGGATTGATTTAGAAGGTTCTAAGAAAAAATATTAACATTAGCTACTTTCTCATAAAAAGTTTGTACTCCAAAAAGTTTTCACTGCTTCCTATTTTGTCTCACAGTCCTTTCTAATTTCCGCTGGTATAAATCAATTTAGATTTATTAGCTTTGTACAAAAGAACTCCAGTAAGTTTTTAATAATAATTATCATTATCACTGATTAAAGTTATATTGTTCAGGCCAGATGGAGTTCTTTTCCTGTCAGCTACAATGAGCTTGCATTATGTAGTTATAATGTGTTTGGATCTAAATAAACAGATGGCAGAGTGACAGGATATTGTATACTAGTGATGTCAGCAGCAGTGCTTCACAAACGAAATTGCTTTAAATAAACTCTGTTGTAATAAGGATCCTAGTACTTTTAAGAGATGATTGGAATTTAGCCTAAGTATTGTATTAACTTGGAAATAGTACTGTTCACTTCCAGAAGGGTAGACCATCAGCATAGTTGAGGTCCAGCCAGAGAACCTGGTGTGTGTGACTCGTGAATCTGTATCTTAACCATGTAAGCATTTAACATTATAGGCTCACTCAGACAGTTTTATTGGAGGGGGGGAGAAACCTTCCAAATTATAAGAACTTCCAAGTTGAGGAATGATTAATAAAAACTGTGGGTCAAGGAAATATGAATATTTACAATACAGCAAACTCTGTTAAACACTTTGATTAGGATTATCCCATTAGTAATTAGTATTAGAAAATTGAAGGGGAAGGTTTAGTAAGAAGCATATTATGGAAAAGTTTTAGTCTTTAATAGATTGTCATGTTTTCATGTCTGTTTTTCATTCTAAAAATGAGCCATGTGTCCATAGAACTTAGAATGAACCTATGAAATTTAGGAATAAGGTTCAAAGAAAGTAATTTTACATGATTTCTCCTAGTTAATATTCTTTATTTTGATTCTTCATGGGAATTTCTCTGTGGGACAACTATGTTTATTAAAGCAAATACCCATAGTAGATGAAGATGCCATCATAGGAGATTAAAGCTAATACTTGAAAATGCAAATAATATGAAACAAATTTAGAAGTGTACATTAAATAATTGAAATTAAGCTTTCAAAAATGTAGCTTTTTTAAATGCATGAGTTTTATCCTTTATTCTGATGATTTGCCATGTGTTTGTAAGAATATATTTTTGTTTTCATGGACTTCAACTTTTTAACTCCTGCTTTAATTTTTAATATCTATTGGTATCGGTAAGCTGTGATCTTTGGAAATTATATCAAGTAAAATAGAGCAATAGAATAACATGCACAAGAGTCAAAGTGAAACTTACTTACTATAACAATTTACTTCTGACTGTCTGAGAAAATTCTGAAATTCATTTACTTCCTTTTCTTATAAAATGATGAGAGGATTTGACTATCAGGAGATTGTATTTCAGTTTCACATACATTGGACATTCAGGTTTTCATACTTAAGTGGGCATTTTATGAGTTATGTTTCAACTCTAGTATGACATTAAAAAATCCTCGTAAAAGAGTATTTCCTTTGAAGAGTTACTCCTCATCGAGGAGTGAAAGATAAATAATGTGTACGTCCTTTTTCCCTTTTCTTTTTCTGCAGGTGGACGTTGCCATAAGTCTTGTACTGGCCGATGCTGGGGACCCACAGAAAATCATTGCCAGACTTGTAAGTGTTCAACAGTGAGAACACATAGGTTTGACATGGTCAAGGAATTTTAATGATTGATGCTTTTCATACTTCTGGTCATCTAAAATCAAAAAAGTGATTGCCTCATTGTGGTGGATTTGCTTCAATCCACATAAACTGCTTAATTTCATTGCTTTCAAATGAAACATAATATAGGAAACTTCATATATTTCTTTGGGGTTTCTAGGTTAATGATCCTAATAGCACAGCTGTGGTGATATTAGCTATCACTTTAGAGTTTGTACACCAGTAGAAGTAGGAAATCTAAATGTGTGCAAAATGATAACAACTCAATTTTAAGTTAACTGGCTATCTTGGTATTTTTCCCATATAGTTATATCACTATTCATTCATTAGAAAAAGAAAAAGGAGGAAAAGCAATGGTACTGTGTACCCACTATACTCCAGGTGCTGTTCTAGGCACAGGTGTACAAACTATGTGAATCATGGGAATAGATTCACTGTTGTTGACGATGAATATTGCCCATAGTGCACATTGTTTCTTGGATTAGTCATTAGCTAAAGTAAGTATGACGCTATCAGCATTGCTAAGACATTTAAAAACAAAGCATGCTGAATGTAAAGACAAGTATCTTATTTTTTAACATTCTTAAAGTCATATGATACTAAACCAGCACTAAACTTTCACTAATCTTAATTTCTTAAAAAATGAAAAACAAAGTCTCCTATACAAATGGTAAACACTTGTTTTTCTTACTGCAATGAAAACAGCTGAAATAATACATGAAAAACAGTATGGTGGCAATTTGACATACATTTCTTTATTAGCACAGAAGACACATAGAAAACATTATTGAAAATTTGAACATACAAATATTAGACATTGTGGAAAGTTGCTAGACTGTCGGATGAAAGCTGAGACATTTAACTTGTTTCAGTTCATGTTATTTGCTAGACTCTGTTCTAATAAAGAAATACAAAAAATTATTGTGAACCACCAAATGAAAGAGTATAGGAAAGATATATTTTCAATGGTAAATGATTTCTTAAATTTATTTCTTCATTCATGGGCATTTTCTTATTCAAAATTCATAAAATAGAAAAAAATATAAAGTTAAAAAGTGTCTTCCCACCTGTATCCCACCTTTATCCCTCAACCACTTATAGACAACAAATATTATTGATTAAATCTAAAGATAATGTATGTATACCCAAGGAAGTAAGTACTCACTCATTTTCATTCAAATATTAGCATGTTTTGTATGTTGCACTGCAACTTGATATTTTTTCAATTCATGCATATGAATATGAATTATTTGTAGTATTAATTTCTAGAAGAGGAATTAGTAAGGTCATGGACATGTGTATTTGCAATTTGATAGAGATCACCAACATGGAGATGATGTTCTCTATAGAAGTTGTAGCAGTTAGCTCTGCCAGGAGCAATGTACATGAATGCTTGTTTCCCTCCCTATTCCTTTGACAAAGCAGTGCGTTATCGAACTTTTGGGGTTTTGGCAAAGGATTATATGAAAAATGGTATCTCAGTGTAGATTTAAATTAACTTATTTAATAGAAACAATGTTTTATGGCAGGAATGTTTTGACAAGAATTTTAAATAGGATTCTAAAGTAAGATTAGATTACTGTGTGAAATTCATCCACTACAACATTTGGAGACAGTGTTTTAATAGCAAAGAAGTTGAAACAATGCTCGGATGACATTGATGTGGCCATTTGCATGAAGTCAAGTTCTCTAAAATAAAGAAAAATCATTGCAACACTTTGTGACGAAGTGACAAGTAACCATAGAAATCAATTGTTGGAGTGCCAGGGATCCACTGGTCATTTCATGGCAAAAAAAATTCTGAGTTGTCAAACTTAAAAATGAGTTTTCACTCACTCTGTTACTTCATTTATTCATTCTTTTTACAGAGGGGTCAAGGAGGCTTCCAGGTAGGCCGCTTGTGGCTGAGCTTCTCTGGCGGTCTGTCCACCCCTTGTCTCCTGATGGGGGACGGGTATCTCAGGCCCACTGGGCTCACCTACTGTTGTTAAGAGACTCACCTTAGATCTTGGGGAAGAAGGAGCTTAGATTTGGGAAATGCTGGTATAAGTAGCTCTTCTGCTGAGTAGGGGCATCTCAAGATTCACTGCCATTGTATTGTTCCTCCAGTGCTTGATCCAAAACCAGAATGACTTGCCCCCACCACCTTTCAGAGTTCTACTTTGGTTGCCTCTTGGATTATTTCCAGGGTTTATAGTTGAATTTAGCAGGCAGGAAGAAACAGGTCTACGTCATCTTTTCCAGATCAGAAATCCCATATTGGCTGGTCCAATGGTAGTGGGTTATCAGAACTTATTAACACTAATGTCACTAAAGCTGGTATTCGACCCCCCACTGCTAAATTTGACTGGCTTTAAAAATAATACAATAAAATAAAATAAAAAATAAAAAAAAGAAATCTGTATAGTATGTTTAAAAATACTATTAATATTAATAAAATCAAAATTATTTTAATTGTTAATTTTATTTTTGTCTAATTTTATGTGCATGTTTGTAGAATACAAAATGCAGTAGTATAGTTAGATTGTATATAAAGATATATAGTCAGTTCTCCATATATGTCATTTCTGCTTGGTAGATTCAACCAACTGCAGATCAGATGTATTCAGAAAAAAACACAATGAAAAATAACACTACGACAATAAAATATAATACAAAGCAATACAGTATAACAACTGCTTCCATTGCATTTACTTTGTATTATGTAGTATATATAATCTAGAGATGATCTAAAATGTATGGGAGGATGTGTATAGGTTATATGCAAATGCCATGCCATTTTATATAAGGGACATGAGCATCTGAGGATTTTGGACCTCCGTAGGGGTTCTGGAACCAATTCCCTGCAGACACCAAGAAAGACTACATATATTAGATAGACACATAGATAGATAGATAGATAGATAGACAGACAGATGGAGAATAATTATTTTCTTGGATGTATGAGCAAACTCTTGAAAATCACTATATGAAGGTAGAATGGGAAAATAACATACATGAGTTTTCCCGAACTTTAAAAATTAAATTTTCCTTCAATTCATACAGTGCTCAAAATTTTGAAACTTTTAATTTATTTTAATAGATTTGATTATGTTGATCAAAACTTTCGAAAGTAGTAGTTTCCACCGATATCTCTTATTCTTATGGTAGACAACTTACAGGATAATTGTCACACGGACACATGGCTTTCTCTGAGATCCATCCCCTCTAGAGGGTCAGTACCTGTAGTCATGTTTTGTTTTTTTATGGGACACTTTACCCTTGCTCACAGGGCAGTGTTTCTCAACCAGAGGTGATTTTGTCCCCCAACTCCAGGGGATATTTGGTAATCTGTGAGCAGTTTTGGTTGTCACAACACAGAAGAAGGGCGTGACCATCTACTGCCACTAATAGGGTAGAGACCAGGATGCTGCCAAACATCCTGCAATGAACAGCAGAGCCCCTCCCACCCCTACCCAAACAAAGCAGAATTGGTCAGTACAAATACAAAATATTAATAGTACTGAGGGTTGGGAAATCTCATAATAGGAGTAGATAAGTGACCCAGGCTTGGCCAATCAGATTCTTTCCCCAGATTTAGGGTCCAGAGACACTGGTTATACTATACTAGAAACTTGAACCAAAAGAGATGTTAAACTTAATTGTTAATGAGAAACAGAAATAACCAGTCCTCGAAGACACCAAAAAATAAAGCAGCCATGCAGAGAGGGAGAGAAAGAGTAATAGTTTTTGACAATTTTTACCTCCTGGTTCTCTGACCGTCATGAAGTCCAGCTACACTTCTATCCTTAGGTGACTTAAGAAGCATATTCTTCCAGTACATTTGGGTGGTGTTTTATTACTTGCCACCAAGTATGGGTGGAAGGAAGTTTTGACTAAGAAAATCATTTAGCCACAGGTTATGCATCAGATCATCAGATGTGAAATCATTTAATTCAGCTAATTTTTCAACATTGAAGTTATGCTTACTATGACCTAAAATTGGCTTAATGGTCATATGCCTACTTTACAGTCCACCAAATTTAAATTCAACAAGCACCTATACCTAATATATACAAGTATTAATACAAATTTTAGGATAGTATACATTAGCCTCGGACTTTGTACAATATTTCTGTCTTTAAAATTCATTTTCACAATATTCCTGTGAGTTAAAGAGGACAATTATTATTAACCTCACTTTAAAACTGGGGAAATGCAGGCTGAGGAAATGATTAAAAGGGTTAACTCTACCCAGCTAATACCTGGGATTTTAACCTAACTGTTCTGAATCGGAAGACAATACTGTTTCCTATATAACATATAGCACAGGTTAGTAGTAAAGGACGTTGGATTTGAAATTAGCCAGAGGATACAAATCCCTTGTTTCCACTTCCTTTCTTTCATAGGAAAGTGACTTCGTCTTTCTAAATCTCAGTTACCACATCTGTAAAGTGGAGATAATTACACTTAACCACAGAAGGTTGGAATGAAATGCAATACAATAATGCAGTTGAAACACTTAAATATTTTGGAATATACTAAAGACTCAATAAATAATAGCTGATATTATAATAAACTAGATAGGATACTATGGGAAAACTTAATCCGTTTTAAATCTGAATGAGCAGATGTGAAGAGAAATTCCTGCAGGCCACTTCCACCTTGTGAAGTCTACTGACACCCGGTGGCTGGGGAAGGAAAAAGCAAAAGCCCTGGAGTGAAGTGGAGGTTGCTTATCCTCTCTCCTTGTATGAGCTAGTTAAAAGACAAATTACTTAAAGAGTAATTTGTGTCCATACTTAAAGAGCCCAACATCCTGAGGCAAAAAGTATTTTGGAGCTACTCAAATATATATTTATTGTAAGATCTTAATTTTAGAATTATGGTCATATTTTTTTGAGAAGTACATGTGGGGAGAGATTCCGTAACAATATGAGACCTCCAAAGATTCCATAGAGCTGTCACATAGTGATCAATTTTTTTTAAAGTAAAATTCTTTAGGCTTCCTTTAGATTTCCAATGGCTCCCATGTTATTTAAAATATATTACTTACTCTTAGGCCCACTTAGGATGCACTTGTATCCGAATATTTCTGATTCAACTTTTTAAAAATCAGAAAACATGCTATGCAAATTTTCAACAATATTTTGCCTTTCTTGATTAGCCATATAAAAGTACCTTTGAGTCTGAGAGACATACTCTTAAATTATTTACAAATGACTTCTTTCCCTGTGACCAAAATAAATTCAATTTAGTGAGGACTTCTCTGGAGGTATTCAACTTCATGATTTGCCAAATATTTCCTTATTTTTTATGGATAATTATTCTTTCAGGCTTTCCATACATTAGAAAGGAAAAAGTATTTAAGAGCCCCCACCTTAGCTAGGAAAACTGAAGTTAAGAATGTATTTCATTCACCACATCTTATCAATGCTGACATCTTCCCACAGGTGTCTCCTCCTTGCAAATGTGCTGGGAGTTATCCTCTGTGTCACTGAATGGCATGAAGTCACAGTAATGACAAATGGCTCAGGCTCTGGGAGAACAAGTTCATGATAATGAATGACTTGTTAAGATGAAATGAAGCAGAGAGTGGTGATCAGATTGAATAGAGATAAGGACAGACAAAGTTGTGGGTCACAACAATGCTGAGCTGGAGGGGAAATCTGCAGGAGGCAGACGTTTTAAACAGAAGAGATGAAGAAAGGTTTTTGTTTTTAATAGATTTAGCTAAATGGAAGGATAATTTGATTAAACTGACAATTTACTATAGACAACAGTTCACTATGCAAACCTGACCCTATCAGAAATTTTAGTAAAATTTTATACATTTGTAGTAAAATTTAGTAACATTTTGCAGCTAATTTTGTGTACTGGTTTGGGTGCCACTGTTGGTTTGATTGCAGGTTGAATAATTTGTGTCATTGTTCCTCTATAGCATTTAATAATGTTCAGACTATAAACTCTCGAACCAATAGCTATTTTAAAAATGTGTTTCTAAAATATAAAACATTTTTCTAGATAAATTCTTAAAAAAAATCTTAGACAACCTAAAGAATTTCATAAATATTGAGCTTGTAGAATCTAACAAGTGTTCCACTGTTACTGTTTTACTCACGACTTTTTAAAGCATCTTGAATTCATTCTCTTAAATCCTTTTGGATATTAGCACATCATGACCCTATAAACCTAACAAAAATATTTCTCACATAGTTGCAAGAGGTCAAAATAAGGCTTACGGTGGGCTGCTGAGAGCTACGTTACATGTGGAGCAGGAACTCAAACTTGAAAGTACTTTTAAGCTCAGTTAAAGCGTGGCAGCATCGCTCCACAGCACAGCTTAAGTAAATTGATTCAATGGATTAATGTAGTCATGTCAGGTGAGACAAACTTATCTGCTATGTGAAGTCGGAGGCTTATAGAAGTATTATTTAGCAGGCTTACTGGTAAGAATGACAACTCTCTCTATTCATAAGAACTGAGTCCTGAGGTCTGAGCTCTATAGGTTTATGTGTGAGAGAGACTAAGCTTTAAGAAATAAATAACAATGATTAAAGGAACAAAGTTATCTCTGTCCCTGCAAGATATATGAAGCACACTTATCTCATTTAAAATAGATACTGCATGTCCTTTTTTATCTTTAGGCACAATATCAGGCCTGCTCTCTCTAGAGTCCTATTATCAGGAAGGGTGATTGTTTCATTTTACACATTCCTTTTGTCCTCCTAGACCCAGTGTTATCGTGGTCACTGCAATTTGAGTGAGGAGGGGAAAAGCACATATCAAAATATTACAGTTTGATTCTCCAGACCTTTACACACATTTTACATTAAAGTAGTTATAATTGTATAATTTTCTAGGTTGATAACCACTCAATACACTCTTCAGTTTTCTAAGTTGCTTTACAAGTGACATTTCTTGCTTAAAAACTAATAGAAAAATGTAAGTGCATTTGACAATAGGTCAAAAAATTGTCATCTAAATCAAAATATGACACTGCAAAATTAATGAGGAAACGTATGTTTCAACTTCCAGAGTGAACAGATATGCTTCTGTCCCTTTAGATGTCCATTAAATAGATTAAAGCTAAGGCATTATTTTAACCAAAGGAAATTTCTGGTTGTAGAATTTACTACTTCTTACTTACTTACAATATTCCTCCTAGCCAGGTTATCTCAAAATATTTTTTAATTAAAAATGTAATAAGACTGAACTTAATGCAACTAGTGTATTTGTTCAGTTATAGATAATTGTTAATGTGGGTATTACTATATTGGAAAAATATTAATAAAACCTTGTTCCAAATAAGGAACACAATAACACTTTTTGTTATTTATTGTGCTATACAGACATTAGAGAATATGACAGGAAACTTTAGAATTTATTTCGCATTTTTCTCAGTAATTTATTTTGCTTGAGCATGAAGAAAATTACTTTTAACAGGTGGATTATATTAAAAGTTTCAGTTTAACAATAAGGGGGGAAAAACCCCAAAACTTTAGCCTGGCTTGTACATTCTTTTCCTTCTAGGGAAAACTTTAGATATATGTATTTCTCCTTTCATTTATTCTAAAATGTATCTGTAACTGCTTTGAAGTGGAATATTAAAATCTCAGGAAATGTTTATATATTTTTGTTCCTCTAAATTTTAGCAAGAAAATATAGCCACTCTAAATTAAATTATATTTCTTTCTATGAAATTTCCAAAAGTTTCCTGTACAGTGTGAAACCAAAATGACAAATTACAAAGATAATAAAGTAATTATACTCACATATATGCATCCATATATAATTTGTCTAAAGTGTAATTGTATTTACAGTCTTTGTGGAACAAACGTTGTTTAGAAAGAAAGTGCCAATGTGGTAAATATCCAATTAGAGCAGAGAAAAGCAGTGGGAGCTAATGGGGAACAGAGAAAGAGCTGAGGCAGCGGGCTCCATCAATCAGCAAAACAGCGAGCCTTTGTTAAAAGCCAACGTCTTTAATTAAAACTCTGTGTTTTACTAATAACTTTGCATGTCCACAAACCTTCTTATTGATTTCAATTATTCCTATTTTCCCTTTTTTGGATTTACAGTATCTGGAGATATTGTAAATTAAGGTAAACATAGCAAAGTACTAATTACGTGTATACATTTAACCTTTCAAAAAATGCCCCAATAATTTCCTTATAGAAAATGAGAGAAGAATCTACTCTGTTATGCTGTTCATTTTGATATAAGTTGGTATTTGTTATGATTTGATGACTTTTGTCAAATATTTAGAAGAATAAGATTTTCATTTTAACTAAAGGAGATGTATTTATTTGAAATGCTCTCTATATGACAGTCGAATGGGATTCAGGAGATATTGTTTAATGTGCTATGGGCTCAAGGGCTATACAGGAATATATGAAATTGTGCCTAT